>JADRCO010000727.1:0-27454 GCA_021464525.1 Rhizophagus sp. LPA8_4_AMF
TATAAAATAAAAATATCCACCACCATCGTGTGCATGTTCTTACGTAATACACAGAGAGAGGAAAGTAGATAATAGCAAAAGAGGAAATCGTTTGGTATCCGGGTCCGAAAGCCGTTAGTACTAAAAATATTGGAAGAAGTGTGTGCAATAAAAATGAGGACGGATTTATTGGTAATGGTAACGATGGAGTCCTAAATCGGTCCATTTTATGCAAAGGTATTAAAAAAAAAAGGCTATGAAATGAAAAATCTCACACCTTATATAGTGTATTCCTAATCAATTATGAATCACCATACCAAACGATCGACATTCGGTTTTATTAATGTTATTGTGTTTGGGTTAAATTCGATAAATTTGATATAAACAAAAAACTACTACGTATAAAAAAAATAAATAATTGTTCCTGAAACTTTATTGTCAAAATAAGATTAAAAAGATTTATTAAAAATAATTTCAGTCCATATTAAATCTAATCTCTTAATCTTCTAATCTCTAGTTTTCCTAAATCAGGATATTCTGCGGCTCCGTGAATCGCCGAGATTGACATAGCTATTACCATATGGCGCAGATACTTATTGCAGTAACTAACACGTGATGAAATTTAGAACACGTGATACATTTAAAAAGTTACGCCAAATGAAAAAATTTTGCATTCATTCATATTCTTGTACATTATATTTACCTGTTTAAAAACAAGTCTGATTTAGGTAACTTCACATGTTGTAAATGCAAATGACTCTGGATTATACAATTGTATCAGAGCAAACCACAACCCGACGCTATTAAAGCGATGATCATCTTCAGAAAACGTAATAATGCACTCGTATCTTTTATTTTTTTCTTGTTTTTCTTGTATATTATTAGAAATTTTTTTTTTTCAGCTTGCTTTAATTCAAGCAACTATATAAAATGGAGTACAACCATACACCGGATTTACTTAAAGATTTTTTAAATTTATTTGAAAATTCCGAAGATTATAATGTGAAAATTGAAGTTGGCATAACACCAAATGTTAAAGAATTTGAGGCACATTCTATCATATTATCCGCTAGGTCAAATTATTTTCAAAAAGCATTTTTAAATTATTGGGCAAATAGCGAAGAACAACCTATTATTTTCAAAAAACCTAATATATCACCTTCAATATTTGAAATTCTTTTAAAGTAAGTTTTTAATATTATAATAAGGTGATTGGTATGTATGAATTATAAATTTACTCATGTGTAAATTTATTTATTTCAATTTCATAATTAGGTATATCTATACGGGGTTAATTTCTTTTGATAATAAAGTTAATAAACTTAGCCTTGTGGATGTTATTATCGCAGCAGATGAACTTGAATTACGTGACATTGTTCAACAACTCGAAAAACAGTTACTTCGAAATGAATCGGATTGGCAATTTCCGAAAGATTTTATTAAAATTTGCCAACAGAAGCAATTTCCTAAATTATATAATTTTGCATTAGGATTCATTTGTAGAAATCCTAAAATTATTTTTGAATCTGAAGATTTCTTAAAAATGGATGAAACTATACTTATTCAACTTCTAAAATGCGATTACCTTGAATTAAAAGAAATTGAAATATGGAATTATGTAATTAAATGGGGGATCAAAAATACCGATTCTGTTTTAGATGATGATTTAACTAAATGGACGCCAATGAAATTTATGGATTTAGAAAAAATTCTTCATAATTGTCTTCCTCATGTTCGTTTCCTTCAAATGTCCCCTAACGATTACAAAAAAGTTAGAACTGATTTTAAGAATATTCTTCCACCGGGGCTTGATAATGAAATTATTCTATATTTCTTAAATCCTAACCCTCCTAACCCTCCTAACCCTGAACCTTCAAATAATGTTTTACCATTAAGAATACTAGCGTATCCTTTGGAATCTAAGATTATAAATGCTAAAGATGCTGCTTTTATAGCAAGTTGGATTGATAAGAAGCAAGGAGAATCATATCATTTTAACGATTTACCTTATGAATTTAAGCTTATTTATCGTGCTAGTCGGGAAGGATCCGATGTTAAAAACTTTCATGATTGTTGTGATAATAAGGGACCAACTGTTGTCATCATTAAGGTTCAAGATACGAATGAGATAATTGGCGGTTATAATCAATTGGATTGGCGTAGTGCTAAATATAATCATGGCTTTTATAATGAATATGAACGTGAAACATCAAATAGTTTTATATTTTCACTAACAAATCGAGCGATTCCTACATTAAGTCGAGTCTCTTCTAAAAAAGAATCAATCATTTGGTGTAAAAATAAAGGACCATGCTTTGGTTTACGAGATTTGTGGATTCAGAATGATTCTCCACTTAATAATATTGTTGGTAAAAGCAAACGACGCTCTTACGAGAAGAAAATTATTGATAGAGAAAATTTTAAAATAGAAGAATATGAAGTATTTCAAATTATTGATAGTAAAAGTGAGTCAAAATCATACTTTCATCTTAAGTTGTTTTTATTTTGGTTAATTTTTCGAATTATTTATTTATCTGTTAAATCTAGCAGTTCCTAAATCCAATAAATTACTGTTATTACACAGTCAAACTCCTATATGTTTGGGACCCATATGAAAATCATTGGAAAATATCGGTATATTAAATTATACCGAAATTTATATGTTCTCTCATATAATGGGAAATATCGTTATATTGAGTTTTTAATATATATTGGTATATCGAGTATATCGAGGTAGAATTGGGAAAAACTACTAAAAAGAGGTGCAGGCTACTACTGCAGTATGAAAAAATGCGTGATATGACATAAATTGCATTGTTTAAACGGGTTTAAAATCAAGTTTAGTTTTTATTTTCTTTTTTTTAATAAATTATTATACTGCATATAAATTATAAATTATATATATATTATATATATATTTGCGTACATTTTTCGTTTGTAAAAAAATTTACAAAAAATGAATTATAATCATTCGTCGCATATTTCTAGAGACTTTTCAAATTTACTTAAAAACCCAATCGGTTATAATGTAAAAATTAAAATTGGTCAAAAATCACATAAAAAAGAATTTAGGGCGCACTCAATTATTTTATGCTCTAGGTCAAAAGATTTTTATGGAGCATTTTGCGAAAATTCGGCAGAATATGAAGATGGAGTTATTACTTTCAAAAAAGATAATGTTTCACCTTTAGTATTTGAAGTCCTTCTAAAGTAAGTATAGCTTTAATATAATATACAGTATATATATTTTAATCTGTAATTGTTTCATGCTATTAACTAACGTAATTATTTTATACTATCATAATTAGATATATTTATACCGGAATTCTTGCTATAAATAATAATAGCCTTGTTGATATTATTGTCGCAGCAAAAGATTTCGGATTACCAAAAGTTGTTGAACAACTTGAAAAACATTTACATCAAAATGAATCAGCATGGAAATTTCCAAGAGATTTTATTAGTTTTCAACATGACCAATTTCCTAATTTAAGTAATTATTCCCTTGATTGGGTATGTAACCATCCGAAAATTCTTTTTGAATCTAAATATTTTTTAAAAATTAAAGAGGACATTTTGATTCGAATTTTAAAACGTGATAATCTCAAATTAGAAGAGATTGAAATTTGGGAATATTTAATTAAATGGGGAATTGAAAATACAGATTATACTTTAGATGATGATTTATCTAGATGGTTACCATTAGATTTTATGAAATTAGAAAGTACACTTCGAAATTGTATTCCTCATATTCGTTTCTTTCACATGTCACCTGAAGATTATATTCAAATCCGAGCTCAATTTAGAAATGTAATTCCTGAAAAACTTGATGACAAAATTATTAATTATTTCTTTGATTCAAAGTCCGATGATCCTTTTAATGAAGTACCATTAAGAGCGTCAAATTATCCTTTAAATTCAAATATTATTAAAGCGAAGAATGCAGCATTAATATCAAGTTGGATTGATAGAAAACTAGGAAATCCTTATCGTATTAAAGAAATACCTTTTGAATTTAAATTAATTTATCGTTCAAGTCGTGAAGGATTTGATACTTATAAATTTCATGAATATTGTGATAACAAGGGACCAACCGTTGTAATAATTAAAGTTCGTAATTCAAGAGAGATAATTGGTGGATATAATCCATTGGATTGGAATAACGTTAATAAGTATAATGAAATGAGTTATTTGTTATCACATGATAAAAATGTTATGTATAGAACATCAAATAGTTTTATATTCTCAATAACCAATAGAGCCATTCCGATATTAAGCAGAATATCTTCTGAAAGTGAAGCAATTTATTGTAATAAAAAGAAGGGACCATGTTTTGGTTTGAAGGATTTATTTATTGAAGGTGATTCTGGTGATTGCAAACGGCATTCTTATGAGAAGAAAATTATCGATATGGAAAGTTTTAAAATAGAAGAATATGAAGTATTTCAAATTATTGAAAAGAGATTATCTGATAATAGTGGATATAATTGTTCAGAGTTTAATTTAATTGTCTTTATTATTGTCTTTATTGTTATTATTATCATTATTATCATATTATCTACTTGATCGGTTAATAAAGACTTTTTATCTCTGTGAAAAATATTTCCATAATAGGCGTATTCTGATGATGCTATCATATGAAAATTTATTATTATTATTTTTTTTCTTTATGCAAGGTTGTTCTTTTGTTTCCAAATTTATATTCATCTAAATAATACGCATTATTTCTAGTTATTACACCTGAAATCATACGGGATCTGAATGATTCCAGAATACGGATTTGTCTAGTCATATATGATCACGTAATAATTTATATCAGGATGATTTACATTGATTATGTAAATATCAATCAAACATGAATTAGAGCTCACTCAAAATTTATCTAACCATTTATTTAAAGATATTAACAATGGCGATGTAAAACTAAGAGTTGGAAAATATTAATTTTTAACTACGACACAAATTAAAATTTGTTGTTTGTTTATATATGTAATCCTGAATAGGTAGAATAGGTATAATTTCTATCAAGAATTACGAAGTCGAGTTCATTTTAATTACATCTGATGAGCTTTAAATTACTTAAACAACTCGAAAAATGTTTGCTTGAAATGAATCGTGAGGATAATCTTTCAATTGTTTTATCATCTCCGACAATTCTGGGCAGCTTATGCATGGTGGTATTAATTCTCTTTTTCGTACTGACATTGTATGAGGTTTTATTGATATTTTTCATCTCACTATTTCGTATGACTCTGCAATAAAATCTATGTATAGAAATCTTAAATTTATTTTATTTTTTATTTTTTATGTGCAGTATTTTTAAAGATCACTCGCTTTGTTTGAAACCTTCTGTATTGAAACCTTCTGTTTCAGAATTTCAGTTAAAAAACAAATTTTATAATCTATTTCCTATTATGAGCAAGTCATTTTCGCAATATTCAGCAATTGATCCTTGTAAAACTTTGCGAATTTATCAATTACTCCTTTAGAGACATAATCAGATGCAAACTCTGGAGTTGACTTCGAATAAAAAGGTAAATATTGCCGACCATTATTGTGAGATAAAATAAGGTATACGAGAAATATTGTTATAAAGGGGTGATATTTTGCTTCCACACAAATAACTTGGGGGTCTAGCTCAGATGGTAGAGCGCTCGCTTAGCAAGCCTGTCGGGCCTGTTGTGCGAGAGGTACTGAGATCGATACTCAGGTCCTCCAATTTCTCTTTTTTTTTTCTTTTTTAATTTTTAATCAATAATCACATGATAATAGCAGTAAATCCCACCTCGTAATTTCTCAACCATTCCCAAGAAAGATCTTTGAAAAGCACATTTCTATACGTACTCTATCAATTTCTTTCCAGGACCACACCGGCATGTATCTTATAATTGTTTTAATATTATTAAAATCATAAATGTGGTTTTGCACCATCCACAATATATAAAACTTCTTTGTTTTCCAGATAATCTGCAAAATCATGAATATGGTACCTTTTATTGGAGAAAAATACGTCATCGCTAAGAAACCTGTCGAATTTGTGGTATACAACCGTTGTGTTGCTTTGCAAATTTGCATCGGTAAGTGCTGAACAACCCGCCAACGTCTCTAACTAAACTTCCTAATCTCGTGACGGTTTTGCTAATTTTACATACTTGAACAATAAGTTCTTCACATAATTCTACTGTATTATTTCTTATTATAAGGAAAAGTGCTTCGCATTTTTCTTGCAATTGAAGCAGACGAAGTAAGTAAAAACTAAAATATGTTTCCCAGTTCCTGGATTTCCGGAAATAGTCAATGATAAATATTATAGAAATTCTGACAAGTATGATTGAATGATCAGAATGGTTATTTCAGAGCCTTGATCGTCTGCACCTATAAGTTGAAAAGCGCCCTTGGAAACGGCTATTAATAAACTACCCCTTTTCTTGAAGCATCCAAACCTTCAACAAGATTTTATCATTATGGTAAGTTTATAATTAACACAAAATAATTATTCTATTACTTACGTTGACTAATTTTATTACAACTCACCAGAAACGAATTATTCTATAGTAATTTGAATGTGTTTTTTTGACTAAAAGAAGCAGGAATGGAATGCACAAGAATAAGTAATTATTCATTACTATTGGAGATGTAAGATAGCACAGATAAATCGTAAAAACATACCAGAAACAGACTTCTTTGATAATCTTCAAGAATTTAAATTTATATAATTTTTTTTTGCAAAATCTAAGTAATTTCTCACCTCTTCATCCTTAATTTATTAGTCTTTCTGGAGAGACTTGTAATAATAACAGCAATATTATCAATTGACATGTTATTTAGCTATTTATGAATTCACAAGTTGACCCAAAAGAAGTGAATTTTTTGTCAGAAATTGAGGAATTTAAATATATATATAAGAAAAATCAATTGTCGCACAAATTTTATCTGATTAAAAATAACAGACACGTGAAAATAAAATACTACACAAAGTTCGCAAGTTAAGAAAAATAAGTTTATTTTTAGCCACATCATTTAATTAAATCATATTTCGTTGGTTTGTATGAACATTGGATAAACATTGCATTTCGAATGCAACCTGTACAGTACGAAGTCTGATTTTGTTTCTTTTATAAAGCAACTTAGAAACATTTAAAATAGCGTGTAAATTCACAAAGAACTTTTATAAATTTCTTCATCATTTTTAATATGTGTTAAAATTGATATTGAAAATCTGAAAATTCTTTTAAATCAAAGTATTTTGATAGGTTAAATGCGACATTAAAGAACCACCTGCTTTTCATCGTCAAAGTTCAAATTCAGGGGAGATAATTGGCAGGTTACTATCGGCGTAGCTCTTAAATTAGTATACCATTTAAGAATATATTTGTGTCATACTGTGCTGATTTGCCGATATTTCTAATATAGTATGATAACCAAAGCTGCTTTTATTTTCTTAATTTACGAAGAGGTGATATATTTTTTCTACCTAGCTGATAATTTCTGTATTATTGAGTCTCTTAAAAAGAGCGCCAAAAAAGATCATGCTTTGTTAATAATGAACGAATGACGTAAATCAATTATGTACTCATAAATATATTTTTTTATTTCTCGTTTTATCGTAGGAAAAAAAAGAATAAATTATAATCATTAAAATCGAAATGGCTGGTTAAACCGCAGCTATTATAATAATTTTTGTTTTCACCACCCTCTTTATTCCTTTCCATATTAAATTTTATAATTTCATTATTGTTGCTAAAGAAATCATGATAAGTAAATTCTTATCATAAACAATTTTATTTTGTTACCGGTGAGACAATAATAAAAAATGACAAAATTCCAGTAATAAGTAGAAATTTTAACCTATACGATCTATATGATTTGATATTATTTCGCGGTTGTTGTTAGTGAATACAATTCTATATAATTCTTTTCCCAAACGATAAGATACTGGAGAAAAAGTTCTTTAACTAGTTCTGTTTTGGATGAACTATTTACCATAAGATAATTAAGATATTAATATTTTAATTATATAAGTTTAGTTAAATTAAAAAACGAATTGAATCAAGTTCCTTTCGGTACTTCATTTTAAGGCTCTCTCTAAACTAGATTATCGCATAACTGGAAAGCTGAATAGTGTGATTAATTCTAGTCTGTATTTTTTTGGGGGGTGCAAAAAGGATCACGTCCCGAATGATTTTCAAAGAAGTTCGTAAAATTATTTTTATCATGGTTACTTGTATCGAATTTCGGTTGTTTTTGAGGTTTCTTGTTTTTGGATGACTTTTTTATTTTGGCTTTATTGGACAAATAACAAGTGTGATGTTATTATGTTCATATTATTTTAAAAGAAAATAATTTATCACTACCTTTATAAAAAGTCTAAGATAAAAACAATACTTTTATGGACAAGAATGTTAACGGAATTTTTATCAAGTAATAATTAAAGATAGTTTTGATACGTTAAAAAATAAATTTTGAAGTCATTAAAAATTTAGTTTATTATATGAATTTGATTAAAAATAGGAAATTATTTATCGAAAGAAATTCTAATCAAACGAAAATCATAAATTGTATCTTTGGAAATTGATAATAATACTAACGAAAAATCATTCTGTATGCGAAATCATAATAAAGTGGTTAATAACACTTTATAATTTCATTTAATTTCTAATATATTATCTATCTTTTGCGATCACTGTTTAATAATTCCTTTTTTTTTTTATAAAAATAAGTTAATAGTTGTCAGTTATATTAATATTACTTCACGAATGGAGAATATGTATATTTAAAGTTTTGATAACTTACGTTCCATTCATCCAAAAACACATCTAGATCTTCCTTCCAAATTTCTTGTGGAGTTTTCTTTCGAAGTATAGCAAGTTCCTTTTCTTTCTCGGTTTTTTTGTTCAGGAGTTTTTGTGCTTCTTCCATACAAAAACTCCAGGATTTAGTATTCATTAAATAATTATATCCATCACCACCATTGCCGATTTGGTCTTCATCATCACTTTTCTCTTCCTTGGCATTTCTAAATCTTTCAAACCCTTCGGACTCGAGTAACTCAATGATTTCTGCTTTACGAAGCCCTTCAAATTCGAGATTATGTTCTATCTTCATTTGAATAAATCTGGCCTTATTTCTGAGTTGATTAACTTCGAGATCTAATACCTTCAGCATATGGTCCTTTCTTTTAAAATAATACTCTAGTCTGTAATCATAAAACTCTAGAAGAATCTCTTCGGCCGAAGTATATTTTTTAATTCTTCCTTTCCCATCAAAGCATACCATGTTTGAAGTATTTATGTTAGTACTAAGTTTGAACTTCTTTTCAAGTCCTTCTTCTAAAGCGTTATTTAATTTCTCTTCGGTTAATTGAACCGTAAAATCGACGTTAGTTATTGTGTGATTCTCTTTGTATCCCTATAAGTTATTATTTATAAATTAATAAAAATGTAAATTTAAGAATTTAAAGATATTACATATAAAGGAATTATCTATGTAATTTTATATCATGTAACATACAATTATCCAGGCGGGTGCTTTTTCTGTTCCCGAAATCCATTGTTCCAGTTGTTCTTTATAATTTTGTGTCCAAACACGAACAGGCAATTCGGTAATCCTAACTTCTGATCTGTAATTTATCGGCTCGATTGTACCACTAACTTTATATTTGTCTTTGCCTGCCTGTTCAATACAACCCCGAAAACCACGGTACCAAGGGTGCATGGGAACCGGTTCTTTACCATCAATCATTAGTTTCAAGTTATTGATGATATCTTGTGGATTATAATTTGGAATATATGTACTCCAACCTAATAATAATAATATATTAATTAACCATAACTACAGAACCCTTGTATTAAAATAATTGTAAACTAACCGGTTCCGATACCCTCTGAACCATTAACGAGAATCATGGGTATAATAGGTAAATACCATTCAGGTTCAACATTTTGACCATCATCGTTACAGTAGTTAAGTAAAACGTCGTCTTGAGGGTGAAATAACATTCTAGTCAATCTGGGAACTGCAACGCTAATATAACGTGCACTAGCTGCATCTTTACCACCCTGTTATGAATTATAGTGACAATGAGAACAAAAAGTTCATAACTAAATATATCAAATTATTCCATATTTAGATTTTTAAAAATTATATAAAAACTTACTTGAATTCTTGTACCAAATTGACCCACTCCATGAAGAATGCTGATATTGTTTGAACCAACAAAATCATGAGCCATTGCAATGATAGTGCCTTGAAGACTAGAATCACCATGATGATATGCTGCCTCAGCTAGAACTGCACCAGCTAATGACGAAACTTTTATTTCATTCTTATATTTATTCTTAATACAAGTGTAAAGAACTTTTCTTTGACCAGGTTTAAACCCATCAAGGACATTCGGTATAGACCTTTCGTTATCAGCTCGACTGAATAATATCAATTCTTTGTTTATAAAATCAGTTATTGTGATTTCTTTAACATTGTGATTCATGTAGGTACCGGGTTCATAATTTCTTAACCATTCTTTTCGATTATCGGCTTTCTTCTTGTTGAAAGCCATGTCAATCAATTCACGTTCACCTTCTTGAATTGCTTTGAATGGTTTTTTATGTGTTCTTAGATCTCTAAAATATTCTTTAGCTTCTTCAGAAGTACTTGTACCGAGACCTTTGTAATACTTAATTTTCCAGCCTTTACCATTATCATTATTTTCTAACCAACTCGTGAATTCCGGCAGAGTAAAGAACGATTTTTTAGTGTTGCCTCTTGTACACTTTACAATAGGAGTTATGAATTCCATTAGGAAGCCTGGAACTTTAAGCAATGACGGAAAGAAATAATCCAAGAAGTTGATAATTAATCCTTTTATATGGCTTCCATCGTGATCTTGATCAGTCATTATCATGAGATGACCGTAACGTAATTCTCCTGTTGAAGTATACACTTTTCCTTGTTTCAGTCCGAGAATTTGCTTTATATATTGTATTTCCGCATTATTCATAATCTGGTTATGTGTACCATCCCTAACATTTAATAATTTCCCACGAAGCGGGAAAACTCCATAATTGTCACGACCTACTATAGAAAATCCGGCAACTGCTAAAGCCTTTGCAGAATCGCCTTCAGTAAGGATTAAAGTACAATCTTGACATTTTTTACCGCCGGCATTATTTGCATCATCCAGTTTAGCAATACCCATGATTCTACCTGTCTTTTTACCGTCGGTTTTCTTTAGTTCCTTGCTTTGTTTGTGTTTGACATCATCCAATATACTTTCAATTATGTTGCTTTTGAGTAATTTATTAAAGTATGTTTCGCTCGGATTACATTTTGAACCAAACGATGAAGCTTTCAATGTTAGATATTCTTTTGTTTGAGAATCGAAGGTCGCGTTTTCAATCAAACAATTAACAAAAAGCCACATATGATTTTTGATTTGATGTTTTTTAATATTTTTTGCGTCCTTAGCCTTTTTCGTGACTGCTACCATTAATTTCTCTATAATCTGGTCTGCGACGTAATTAACATGAGTACCTCCCTTAGAGGTACTAATACTATTGACGAAACTAATTTGCTGGAATGATCCTTCCGGAGATGGTACAAAGGCAATTTCCCATCTCTGATTTACTTCTTCATAAATAATTGATGATTGTAAATCGACAAAATCGTCGTTTCCACTCAAATACATCAGGGAATATTCTTTGAAATTTTTAATTTTCAATCTTTCCCCATTCAAGAAGACTTTAACATTTTTTACACATCCAGCCAAATCATATACACGTTTCTTCAAGAGTGCTACAATAT
This sequence comes from Rhizophagus sp. LPA8_4_AMF, assembly GCA_021464525.1. NCBI lineage: Eukaryota > Fungi > Glomeromycota > Glomeromycetes > Glomerales > Glomeraceae > Rhizophagus > Rhizophagus sp. LPA8_4_AMF. Next base: position 11,779 of record JADRCO010000727.1, read on the forward strand.
CATCATCAAACTCATTGGACATATTAAATTTCTGAAAATCTGGCTTGAAAGTGATCATCGTATATTCCTCTTTTTTTGAGCAAGATGAAATCTTGGGAGGTTCCTTTACAGACATGTTATCTCTGAATACTTGACGATATTTTTTGCCTGCAGAACTATCAATAGTTTCAACAACAAATTCTGTGCTAAAAATGTTAGTCAATTTGGCGCCATAACCATTTCGACCTCCAGTAACTTTCTTTTCATTATCATTATAATTAGAAGAAGTTAAAAGATGACCAAATATAAGTTCTGGTACGTACACATTTTCTTCTTTGTGAATTTCGATGGGTATACCATTACCATTATTATATATAGAAATCTTGCCAGATTTCACATCAATATCAACTTTTATGGTGTCCATAGAGGGATCCCGAATTTTGTTGTCAGCAGCATTTACCAAGATTTCATCTATTATTTTATATAAACCTGGAACATAAGTAATTTCTCTGTAGACCATTGTTTGTTTATCCGAGTCGTAAACCCATAATTTTTCAGTTGACGCTTGAACTGACCCAACATAAGTATCAGGTCTTAATAAAATATGTTCAAGTTGTGTTTTCTTTTGATAAACTTCTTCTACTGGTTTTTTTGATTGAGTCGAAGCTCCATTTGATGAAGAATTAGCTGAAGTGACATTATTAGAAGAGGTTTCGTTGGAGACAGCTTTGTTAGAGGAGGCTTCGCTAGAAGTGATTTTGCTTGAAGAAGCTTTGCTTGAGGAAGTCTTACTAGAAGAGGCTTTGCTAGAAGGAGCCTTACTTGAAGAAGCTTTTTTAACAGTTGGTTTACGAGTTTTCGTAATTTTTACGGTATGTTTCTCTTCATCTGGAGAATTGTCTGAATCTAATACATTTGAATTGTCTTTAAGGGTCGTGAGGGTCGTTTGTTTAAGCTGTTGACGCGATTTTGTAGGTTTTACGGTATATTCCTCTTCATCTGGAGAATAGTCAGAATCTAATACATTTGAATTGTCTTTAAGGGTCGTGAGGGTCGTGAGGGTTGTTTGCTTAGGTTGTTGACGCGATTTTGTAGGTTTTGCGGTATATTTCTCTTCATCTGGAGAATAGTCAGAACCTGATACATTTGAAGCGTCTTTAAGGGTCGCGAGGGTCGTTTGTTTAAGTTGTTGACGCGATTTTGTAGGTTTTGCAGTATATTTCCCCTTATCTGGAGAATGTACAGAATCTAATACATTTGAAGTGTCTTTAAGGGCCGTGAAGGTCGTTTGTTTAAGTTGTTGACGCGATTTTGTAGGTTTTGCGGTATATTTCTCCTCATCTGGAGAATAGTCAGAACCTGATACATTTGAAGTGTTTTTAAGGGTCATGAGGGTCGTTTGTTTAAGTTGTTGACGCGATTTTGTAGGTTTTGCAGTATATTTTTCTTCATCTGGAGAATAGTCAGAACCTGATACATTTGAAGTGTTTTTAAAGGTCATGAGGGTCGTTTGTTTAAGTTGTTGACGCGATTTTGTAGGTTTTATAGTAGTTTTCTCTTCGTCTGAGGAGGAAGCTAATACCATTATATTAGAAGATTCTTTAAGGGTCGTTGGTTTAGTTGGTTTACGCGTTCTTGTACCCTTTACGGAATATTTCTCTCCGTCTGAAGAATCTATTACCATTACATTCGAAGAATCTTTAAGAGTCGATGGTTTAGTTATTTTACGCGTTTTTGTAGCCTTCACAGTATATTTTTCTTCATCTGAAAAAGAATCTTTAGTCGTTGGTTTAGCTAGTTTACGCGTTTTTGTAGTTTTTACGGTATATTTCTCATTGCCTGGAGTATAGTCGGAATCTGACATATCTGACATATTTGCTAAAGTTATTTTTTTTATAATACAATTTATAGAATTTTATAGAATTTTATGTTTCGACAAGATAAATCCTACAAATGCTAGATACAAGTTTGTATCGCAGCAACTTGATCACTTATAGGACATATTTATAGTTTACGTAGTTTATGATCACATGATCCAACGAATGGCGCGAAAGTATTGGACAGAAAAACTTGTACGTAATCCTGCTTATAGAAAAGTATGACTCCTTAACTGATAAGGTAAAATAGTATATCCGCATTCAGGTCATTCAAATCTTGTATATACCAATTACAGTATAGTCTCGTGGACCGTTTACCATCCAAAGTTCGTAATAATTATAGCCAACCATCTACAATTTCGGCCGTATTTCACGTTGTTTATCTCCGATCATACTCCAATACAAATCGGTACAAATTTTAATCAAATGACCCCTATATGAAACTTTCCAGAAGTAGTACCTATCCACAAGTCAACACATTATAGGAACATTTTTTTTACAATCAACACCACATTTTTTATTAATTGAGCATACTATAATCTCAAGCCACGTAAGAACAACTCGACAACCAATCCATTAAACAAAAGCTTATATCAGATTTACTTACAAACGCTCATGTTCTTTTTCGACATATACTATCCTTCCCAGCAATGTCACACAAAAGATGGTGATTCGGAGAGAACAAAGAAATCAGCCAGACGCAAGATCAAAGATCACGGATGCCTTGAGAGCTAAAATCCATTTATAGTAATAGGCTGATCGCACAGGATTCAGTAATCAAATACAATCAATCCTCTTTTACCAACTTTCACAAACGTCTATCACATCTTATTCCACACACAGTAGAAAGAAAATAGTTAACTCATCACATGAACAAACCTATAATTAATCGCTAGGGAATTTGATTGCTTCCAAATCTCTTGATCGATCAATTGATCAGTTTTGGTAGTCTATGATCGATCATATTTAATCGAATAATCGAAAGAAAATTAAAATTTTTATTGTAATATTAAATATGGAATAATAAAAACTATTTAGTTTTGGTCACGACACTATTATTATTTACTATTAAGCTAAGTAAATATAATATAATAACTTTACATAATCCTCACAAAAAAATAAATCTTTTTGTGAATTTTCTTTAGCAATTAGTCAATCATCGCGACTATTAACTGCAATATCACGTGGCTGTAAGTAATAACAGTTTCTACCCAATTGCTTTGGCACTATTTTAATACTAACAGCATATTTTTAATTTTGCCCATTCCTATTGACTACCAGTTTACTATCTTAAATTGCATTAATTCGCAATCCTTTTACTAATATTAATATCACGATAATGTAGACGTGTTGATAATTTGCATAGTTTACTAAATTTTAATAATACATAATTATACTAATAAATTAGAAAATACAACAGCTTTCTTCATTAGCCCCAGCAACCAATGGATCTTCCTCTTGTTAATCATCAGTTTTTTCGTTCCTTGCATAATGTTATTAATGAAGATTAACATCTATGATTTTGGATTACCGATGTTACAAGTGAAGAACAACTAGAAAACATTTAAACAGCGTGTAAATTTCCAAGAACTTTATTATAACTTCTTAACATCGGCTTCCTAATTTTTCAAATATGCTTTATAATTGATATGTAGAATCTGAAAATTCGGAGACATATTAATTCAATTTTAAAACATGATGCTCTAAATCAGAACATTAGTATTAAATAATATAACTAAATTATAATTGATATATTTTTGATCGTAAATACCGCATAATTTTATATTTTCATTATTTTAATTAATATTATATTATGGTTTTAATTCTTATATTAAGCCAAATTCAAATAAAAAAGAAGCGATCTCATCTGGAATTGTTTATAATACAGAGTACTAGTAGGATAATTGAGATAGATCAATAAGAGACCCTTTTCTTTATCTATTAAAACTAATTTTATAAAAAAAAAAATACAAAATAATTAAAATAATTAAAAAATTCATAAAATTAATATATCCTATTTACGAAATAAAATTTTAATTACAACTTTTAATATAAACTTTATTGCCCGATGACACATTTAAAAACTTTGAGCAATTTGAAAGAATCAAACGTATATCTTTAAATCGAAAAACTCGTATTTTTTTTTAAATAATATAAATTCCTAAATCAATGATCGAATCATTTGATTTTGTAAATGATAATGCCAATTAAGTATATAAATGAATGACGCTCTTATTATTAATATGTATTATTACATCTTGATTTGAAAAATTGGAACAATAATTTGTCATACCTGTCCTATGTTACAAATCACCGGATTATCATCCACATCAAAAGAGGTGGTTTATTATAGAATTTCAAGTCTAAACATATATGGTCACGCCAATATACCATATACGTTATTCAAAAGCAAATGAAAATTTTTTTGTCAAAACAATAATCTTTTTCATTTAAAAACCGAAGCTCTGGTTAGTTATTTTTTCCATTTTATTCCTTCTAAGGTTCAGTGTCCGATAAAAATTCGAAAAACATGAATTACGACCAAACTCATAAATTATCTAATGATTTATTACATTTACTCAATGATACCAGTGACTGCGACGTAAAAATTTTAGTTGGAAAAGAACCAAATATTAAAGAATTTAAGGCACATTCTCTTATTTTATCTTCCAGGTCAAATTATTTTAAAACAGCATTTTCTCCACAATGGGCAATTAAAGAAGATAGATTTCTTATTTCTAATCAACCTGATATTTCTCCTATAGTGTTTGAAGTTCTTTTAAAGTAAGTTTATTATCGCCAGTTATAAAAATGATTAATTTATTTTTGCACAAGACTAAATTTAAATTTAAATATATATTTAGTCATATTTATTCAGGAAAATTTTCTGTTGACAATAATGAAATTAGTTTTGTTGAAATTTTAATTGCGTCCGACAAACTTGGATTTCTTGAAATTTATCAACATCTCGAAAAACGTTTGCTTGAAAATGAGTCGGCTTGGAAAATCCCAAAGGATTTTATTATAATTTTTCAATTTCGTGAAGATGATCGTTTCACTAATTTATACGAAGTTGCAATAGGATTAGTATGTAGAAATGCTAAAGTTATTTTTGATTCAAAAGAATTCTTAGAAATGGAAGAGGAACATTTAATTCAACTTTTAAAACGTGATGACCTTAAGCTAGAAGAAATCGATATTTGGGAATATCTTATTAAATGGGGAATCGAAAATACTGATTCTATATTAGATGAAAATTCGGCTAAGTGGGAGCTAACGGATTTCGAAGAGCTAGAAAAAACTTTGCACAATTGTATTCCTTACATTCGATTTTCCCAAATGTCTCCTAAAGTATTCGAAATAGTAAGAAAACAATATAAAAATATTCTACCAGAAGTTCTTGTTGATGATGTCCTGCTATATTTTACAGATCCAAATACCAAACCAGCATTAAAACATTTACCATTAAGAGTATCAGCATATCCTCTTGATTCCAAAATAATTAATGCTCAAGACGCAGCAACAATAGCAAGCTGGATTGATAAGAAAAAAGGAATTCCCTATCGTTTAAAAGAAATGCCTATTAAATTTGAGCTTATTTATCGTGCTAGTCTTGAAAGATTTAGCACTAATAGATTTCATGAATGTTGTGATAATAAAGGACCAACTGTTGTTATCATTAAAGTTAGAAATTCAGGAGAAATAATTGGTGGATATAATCCGTTAGATTGGCGTAGTATGAAATTAGTAGAAAATGAAAGTATACCACGTAATAATCGTGATTTTTATATTAAACATGAATGTGAAACATCAAATAGTTTTATATTTTCATTATCTTCATTATCAAATGGAGTGATTCCTAAATTAAGTCGAGTTAAATCTAAAAAAGAAGCAATCATCTGGTGTAAAAACAAAGGACCGTGTTTTGGTTTACAAGATTTGTTGATTGAAAGTAATTCAAGATCTGGTAAGAGCAAACAAAAATCTTACGAAAATAAAATTATTGATAGCGAAACCTTTGATATAGAAGAATATGAAGTATTCCAAATTATAGATAATAGATTCTCTCTCCTTAAACTTTTTAAGAAAACATGTAGTTTTACTTGGAGAATAGTTAAAGGAACTTTTCAATTTATGGGGAAAACTATTTCATCCATCGTGCGTTACATTAGTGACATAGAAAGAGAAACATATAAGAAACTTTTCATTAGTTTAAGTGTTCTAGGCGCTTTGGCATTATTAGCATTTATCATATATAAGTTTATTGTGGCTACTGTTTTAACTAAAATTGTTGTTGTTTCTATTATTGCTGCTATTATCATACTTATTTGTAGTAATTGTTAATAGTTGGAAATTATTTTCACTCCATTATTTACGAAATATGGTTATATTACCAGTGATAAAATTCTAGATCGTTGAGCTATTCGAAAATTATTTTTGTACTATTTATTTAATGCGAAAGATATATGATTTATAGAATATTATTAGTTTACATACTTTATTTTTGTAAATTTTTTTCGGTTCAAGATATATGTTTGACAAATAAATTTGAAAATATAACTCTTCAATTAAAGATAAAATAATTTTGGTAAATTAATACTTAGAATTTAATCTAAGGTTTGTAAACGATAATTCTAAATTCTATATTAATTCTAAAAAAATCCATGATTTGTCTCTCTTAATAATATTGTTTATGATATAAGCTTTTGAAATAGATATATTTCAAGTTATTATAGATGTATTTCTAGTCATACAGTAAATTACTTTACTTACTAATTCTCTTTACACGATCAATTTCCAATATCCTCTTTTTATAGGTTTAAGAAATCTAGTAAATGGGGGTTCCTTAATGTACAGTAGGGGTGTACGATACAATATTAACGTACGAACTGGCCGGAGTTAACGTTATGCAAGTGCATAACTCCTAAACTCGGGCCCAGTCGTATGTTAATATCATACATCCCCTAAGGACGTCCGTAAAATTAATTGAAGAATTTAAATCACTGATTTTACTTATAATGATTCATATGTTGTCACCCGTTGATTATATGAAACCCGAACTAAATTATCAATTTTTTTTTTAAAGATGAAATTCAATTTTTATTTAGAGAAATGCGGGCATTATCAAGTAAACGTAACATACAATATTCAAGTCAAAAAAATAAAAAATTTAAGTATCTACGACAAACAAACTATAATCAGCTAATTTAATGTGTATACCTGCCAACTGATGGCATTTACGATTCAGTTAACCAAAAGAAATTTTTCTCATCGACGAAACACATGAAGATAACAGTTATGTAGAAAAAAAAAATTAAAAGTAATAAAATTCGAATCAGTATTTTATATTTGTCGTAAGATCCTAATTCTACTCAGACATTGTGCAGCATATCCTCTTTCGAATTTTTTTAGCTAACCTTTTCTGAGATATCGTCAATATTTATAAGAACTGGTTTACGTGCTGGTATAACTTTCAGTTTAACTTCTGGCTTAACATCCAGCTTAATTTTTGGTTTTGAAATATTTTAGTGAATAGAGGATGAGCTTAGGGGAAGTTTATACTATTAAAATCTGGCGTACACCATGGAAATTGGACAGGTTTCCACCAAATTTTAATAGTATAAACTTCATAAACCGTCCTGTGATATATATACATCATGTGGATTTTCTTCTATAATTACAAGTCTATAAACTATTAATTGCTCTTATTATCTTTCATATCACATCTGTTACAGTCGATTTATGTGGCGTAATCCGAATGTAATTACAGTATAGAAAAAATATATATGGAAATTTTGAAAAAAATCATGCTAAATATTTTATAAAATTACCATGTCATTTAGCGTATATTTTTTTTTTAAAAAAAAAATTTTCTAATTCTAATTATACTAATTAATTTTTTGAAATTTTTCTCTATCGAACCTATTTGACCATTGATTAACGCGTTTATTGTTATCAACTATTCGTCCGTTCCTTCTTTAATCGATGCATGTTTTGGGAGATGAAATATGTTATTATGATTTACCGCAAGGAATTTTCTTAACAACACTTGAAATCACTTCTGTGCATCTACCCTTTTATTTTACAAACCCATATATGTAATAATACACATGTAAGCATTACACTAATAATGTATCATGCAAATAGTAATGATTCTATAATTAATGAAAATCTGTCATAACTTATTGATTATTATTAAAGTTTTACTGACACCTTTTTATAAATCATATATTTACAATTACACTTGCTAAGGTTATATGCCTCTTTCTTGAGTAAGCCTTCTTCGAAATATGACATACCCGATAGCGTAAATATCTGGTATTTTTTGAGTGGGCAGAAGTAGTATAAAATTAGTAATTGGTATTATGTGCAAATATGAAAGAGAAAGACGAAAAAATGAGACATTTACCAATAGCAGAAGCTACTTTTCTCTTGGATTTCTGTTATCGCAGAAAACAGGGCATAGCACATTTCTTATGCTTGTTAGCATGCCGCGCGCCGTGGTATGGTTTCCACTATGGAAACCTTGGTGTACGTGATGAAAATTGTCCATTTGCATAACATTTCCATAAAAACTGTAAACTTCATTAAAATCTAGCGTACACAACAGGTTTCCACTAAATTTAACCATATCTCTTTGACTTATTAGCATCTCTACATCCTGAGAATGTAAAATACTACCCTTGAATATGTTACGGCTTAATGCCACTGCCCTCAAACATTCCTTCGTCCCTGGCTCTGAATATTTTATTAATATTCCAATTCAAGAACCAGAGCACTGCATGACTTCCGCTCCGAGTGAGAATATTTGGAGTAAAAGGTACTCTATGTATTCACTCCCCACTCTTCGTAGGAAGTCCTAAAAAAAATCCAGTTTAGCTCCTACTGGCAGGGCTGAGAAATAAGTTAAGCTCGAAAAATTAAGCTAAGTCTGACTCCGAAATCAAGTTGAGTATATAATAAATTAGTACAGTGCGGTAATACGGACTTTCGAAAAATATTTTCAATTTTTCCATACTCTGAGGAATTTTCCGTACTAATAATCTTACATTGTAACTTCATGTGATTGAATTTGCGAGAAACAATAATATGCTTATATATGTTACAATTACGTAATATTTGCAAAAAGATTTATTTTACCCTCTTTTTACTTTTGGCAATAAAAATAATCTTGCCCTTTTCTGTCTTTTAAAGCTTTTTTACTATTACTCTATTCCCTTCCCCTTGCCCCTTGGGCAGTAATTGTTTTCCATAATCACAATCAACTCGAAAAACATTTTTCTTTAACTGCTGCTTTATTGTGCCATAAATCCCTTGATTCTGTAGATCGGTCCATATGTATACGAAAATTCAAAGTTGTAAAAGTTGTACGAAATATTTTAAGTTTCGTACGTAGTATAGTTTTTTTTAGATTTGTAAACGTATCTGCATCAGATTTAACCCTTTTTGTTCTAATCTTGTCTAAATTTAAACCTTTTCGTACCTCATCAGTTATTTTCTTTATTTTCTTACCTTTCTGAGAGATTATTTGTTCCTTTTGTTTGAGCATCGTTTCCATTTTTGAAAGATTGAACGTGAGTTCTTTGTTTTTTCTGCTACGCCTCACAAAGCCAATTGAACTTTGCTATGATCTTGATATCCTTTTGATACTAAGTATATGATGTTTCCTCACTATACTTTAATAAAGTTCAACTGTTTCTGTATTCAACCTGGTATTTTGATTTATGTTTTGAAAGAACTTTGGGTGTTTTGTAGTTTTGTATTTTCTTTCAAAAGCTCGTGCAGATAGGCTTCCAATATTTTGGTAATAAAAAAGCTGGTTTTGTTAAAAAACATGTTACTAAACTTCTTTACTTATGCAAAGCCATTTAAAAAAAGTCATCTAAACAAATATGGTTACGCCTATATACTATATATGTCTACAAAAGCAAAATTGATTTACAATAACTTTATGATAAATACAGTATTTGATCTTATAAAAAATCATTTTTCAAAAAAAAAAAAAAAATAATAATATGAATTACGAGCATACTCAAAATTTAGCCAATGATTTATCGAATTTACGCAAGGATACTAGCAATTGCGATGTAAAAATTAAAGTTGGGGAAGGACCAAATTCTAAAGAATTTATGGCACATTCTCTTATCTTGTCTTCTAGATCAATTTATTTTAAAAAAGCATTTTCTGAACAATGGGCGAGGAAAGAAGATGGATTTCTTATTTCCAACCTAATATTTCTCCTACAGTGTTTGAAATTCTTATAGAGTAAGTTTATTAATTATATTTAATTAATTTATTACCGTAAAAAAACTACATTTACTTTTTTTTTATATATAATATAATAGTCATATTTATTCAGGAACATTTTCTGTTGATAATAACGAAATTAGCCTTGTTGATATTTTAATTGCATCCGACGAGCTTGAATTACTTGAAGTTTATCGACAACTCGAAAAACGTTTGCTTGAAAATGAATCTGCTTGGAAACTTCCAAGAGATTTTATTACATTATGTAAACACGATCGTTTCGATAATTTATATCAAGTTGCGATAGAATTAGTATGTAAGAATCCTAAATTTATTTTTAAATCAAAAGAATTTTTAAATATGGAAGAACATCTAATCCAGATTTTGAAACGTGATGAACTTAAGCTAGAAGAAATTGAAATTTGGGATTATTTAATTGAATGGGGAATAGAAAATACCGATTCTATTTTGAATGATGATTTAACTGAGTGGACGCCAATGTATTTCACGGAACTAGAAAAAATTTTGCATAATTGTATTCTTCACATTCGATTTTCCCAAATGTCCCCTAAAGTATTTAATGAACTAAGAAAAAATTATAAAAGTATTTTACCAGATGATCTTATTGATGACGTCCTACAATATTTTTCAGATCCTAATTCCAAACCTTCATTAAAAAATTTACCATTAAGATTATCAGTATGCCCTTTTGACTCAAAAATAATTAATGCTAAAGACGCAGCAACAATAGCAAGCTGGATTGATAAGAAAAAAGGAATGCCTTATCGTTTAAAAGATATTCCTTATAAATTTAAGCTTATTTATCGTTCTAGTCGGGAAGGATTTAACGCTAATAAATTTCATGATTATTGTGATAATAAGGGACTAACTGTTGTTATCATTAAAGTTCGAAATTCGAGAGAGATAATTGGTGGATATAATCCGTTAGATTGGCGTAGTATTAAGATAGTAAAAGATAAAAAAAGTAAAAGAGTAATATCTAAACCTTATGTTGATCATAAATGTAAAACGTCAAATAGCTTTATTTTTTCATTATTTTCATCAACAAATGGAGTAATTCCCATATTGAGCAGAGTCACTTCTAAAAAAGAAGCAATCATCTGGTGTGAAAACAAAGGACCGTGCTTCGGTTTACATGATCTATGGATTCAGAGTAGTAGTCCACAATCAAGATCTGGTATGAACACGCAAAAATCTTATGAGAAAAAAGTTATTAATAGAGAAATCTTTGATATAGAAGAATATGAAGTATTTCAAATTATTGGTAAGAGATTCTCTCCCCTTAAACTTATTAAGAAAATATTTGATGTTAGTGTGAAAATGTACAAGAAAACGGAAAAAATAGTTAGGAAGAAAATGAATAAGAAAAAAGTGCGTAGGGAGGAACCGTATAGATTTTATTTATGATTTTACTCACGATTTAAATTTTTTAGGCATCTGTTCAATTTTTTTTGTATTTATGAAGTTATAGGTTTACTAAAAAAAATTGATATATTTTTTTTTCTTTCATGAAAATATTTTCATCGATTTATTACATATATTTTAATAAACAACTCTAAATCTTGTATATGCAAATCCAACCTTAAATAGGTTAATTGTCTTGAATACTCTAACCCAGTTAGGTTGGGATATAATCCGATTGAGTTTTGGGTACAACATATCCGTAATAAGTCATCCGATATTATCAGGTGAAAAAATTATTATGCGTTAATTTATCTTTTTGGAGAAAAAATTCCGTTCTAAAAAGGTTTAGTCCCGCCAAAATACCATATAAGCATATATACAACGCAAATTTGATTAAATGAAAATCATTTTTTTTTTTAAATATCCGACTGATAAATTATTTCGAAAAAAAAAAATATGGATTACGAGCTCACTCAAAATTTATCTAATGATATATCAAATTTACTTAAAGATACCAGCAATTGTGACGTAAAAATCAGAGTTGGAGAAGAGCCGAATATTAAAGAATTTAAGGCACATTCTCTTATTTTATCTTCTAGGTCAATTTATTTTAAAAAAGCATTTTCTGTACAATGGGCAAGGAAAGAAGATGGATTTTTTATTTCTAATCAACCTAATATTTCTCCTACAATATTTGAAATCCTTATAAAGTAAATTTTATATCTTAATAATATTTTTTAATTTACTTGCGATACAAAATTACAAGACTAAATCTGTTATTTTATAAACATATATATTTAGTCATATTTATTCAGGGACATTTTCTATTGGAAACAACGAAAGTCTTGTTGATATTTTAATTGCGTCCGACGAGCTTGAATTACTCGAAATTTATCAACAACTCGAGAAGCATTTACTTGAAAATGAATCAGATTGGAAATTTCCAAAAGATTTTATTACGCTTTGTCAATTTCGTCATGATGATCGTTTCAGCAATTTATATCAAGTTGCGATAGATTTAGTATGTAGGAAACCTTATCTTATTTTTAAATCAAAAGAATTCTTAAAAATGGAAGAAGATCATCTAATCGAGATTTTGAAACGGGATGATCTTAAGCTAGAAGAAATTGAAATTTGGGATTATTTAATTAAATGGGGAATTAAAAACACAGATTCTATTAATAATTTATCAAAATGGACTTCAAAGGATTTCACAGAACTAGAAAAAACTCTACATAATTGCATTCCTTACATTCGATTTTCTCAAATGCCTCCTAACGTATTTAATATAGTTAGTACTCAATTTAAAGGTATTCTACCAAAGGATCTTGTTGATGATGTTCTTCAATATTTTTCAGATCCTAATTCTAAACCATTATTAAAAAATTTACCTTTAAGAGTAACAGTATATCCTTTTGACTCAAAAATTATTAATGCTAAAGATGCAGCATTAATATCAAGTTGGATTGATAAGAAAAAAGGAACGCCTTATCATTTAAAAGATATACCTTTTAGATTTGTGCTTATTTATCGTGCTAGTCTTGAAGGGTTTAAATTTTTTCATCATAGATGCGATAATAAGGGACCAACTGTCGTTATCATTAAAGTTAGAAATTCAGGAGAAATAATTGGCGGATATAATTCGTTAGATTGGCGTAGTATTAAATTAAATGGCGAAAACATGCCATCTAACAATAATGAATTTTATTATGATCATAAATGTGAAACTTCAGATAGTTTTATATTTTCATTATTTTCATTAACAAATGGAGTAATTCCTATATTAAGCCGAGCCTCTTCTAAAAAAGAAGCGATCATCTGGAGTAAAGACAAAGGACCTTGCTTTGGTTTACAAGATTTGTGGATCCAGAGGAGTTCAAGATCTGGTATAAGTAAACAAAAATCTTATGAGAAGAAAATTATTAATAGGGAAACTTTTGAGATAGAAGAATATGAAGTATTTCAAATTATTGATACGAGATTCTCTTATTACGAATTTATTAAGAGGATATTTAACGAAGGTAAAATTATACTTTTATATCTGCTAGGTGCTTTATTTGGTTTGTCATTATTAATTTTTCTCATATATGAATTTATTGAGGCTAATATTATAATTAAAGTTGCTGTTATTCTCTTAATTTATTTTTTTATCACGTTTATGATTTATATTTTCAAATAGACAAAAATTATTGGATAATTGTATAATATAGAAATATTCATTATACATTAGAAATATTAAATTTTTAATATCTCGATGATAGATTTTTTAAAGTTTATGTGAAAATGTTTATACTACTTATATAAAAAATAGATACTGTATGTATGGTAATTATATTAAAATCTTTTTAAAATACGCCTAAAAAAAAGAGTAATGATTTATGATTATTGTTATCCTCCGTAATACTATCTAACAATTTCGTTTATATGTCTTCGATTTATTTGAGTTACGCTGTAAAACTATAAAACCGAAAAATATGGGATCTATTGTAGACCAATCAAACTTAAATTAACGTTAATGCTGTAACTTCCTAATCTATATTAGCTATAAATAAGAGAAAGTCTTAAGAATTTTTGATTGGAAGGAAAACGATTTTTTTTATTATTGCTGTTCTAGATATGAGGTTTACATTGCCATTTAATATTTATTAAAATATTGTACTCATAGTAAATATAATACTGCAATTTCTATGAAGATATTATACACAAATTGTCATATCTTGTTTTATTTTGGACGTTGTCCACCACAATGAATATTTTCAATTTGAAACTTACTTGCAAAAGTTTCAGTGAGATTTCTTTTTGAACTTACAATCGAAAGTACTTAAATGAAAATAAATTATTCTTTATTGCTATAAAATAATGCGTCTGTCGGGGGATATTTGACAGTCGGGTTTAGAATTTGGAATGATCGGGATAATGAGTTTTTGGTATCGTTTATATTATATCGAGATTGTGGTAGCCGGGTTTTTGTTCCAGGTTTAATAATTTTATAAAAAGTAGCATTTATAAAGAAAAAAGGACTAAATATTTAAGGATATTAAAGTATAGAGAACACTTGAAATTTTGGTTACAGCATAATGTCATTTTCCCGAATATCATTTCCCGAAATCATTTTTCCGATTGCCCATTTCGCGAACTGGATCATTTCCAAAACTCTAATTTCTAAAATATTAATGTCCTGAATGGACATTTTACTGGATTAATAAATGATGTGTAGGTTCTTTTTAACCCATTCCATTTCATTTGAAAGATTTTGATTACTATATATAATAATAAAATAATAATGCAATATTTACATAAACTTTTTTGCCACCTGATCTACTACGTAATTATTGCAATATGTAATAAATTAAAAAAAAAAGTACAGTCTAGAACTCTAGAAATTAGCATTCAGGAAATTTGAATTTCAGAAAATGATCCAAGTTCGGGAAATGAGCATTCAGAAATGACTTCAGGAAATGGTACATTGGCGTTTGGTCGTTTTGCCCGAAAATTATGTAATAAGTTTTAGCCGCCCAAAATGCCGCTAATTCAATTGAAACAACTGAAAGTGAATTTATGTGAAGTAGCATAATTATTATCCACTGTGAAAAAAAAGGGTCGAGAAGTGAAATCCCTGGAATTCTAGAATTAAAAGAATGTCACTACAGCAATTGATTCTTACCATTTATAGTTTACTGAAATAATTGCGTTACAAGATAATAAATTCTTTATTTTATTAAAAAATGGAAATTAATTTTATGCGTTTAATAACATATTTATTTGAAGAATTCCCGTTCTAAAAAAAACGCCAAAATACTGTACATGCATATATGCAAAATCTTATTTTAAATACGGTTCCCGACTGATAATTTAAAAAATAAAAAAAAAAAATTATGGATTATGAGCTTAAAACCACTGCAATCACGTGGGCGTCATGTTTAGACTACCCACATAAATAATCATTTACAATTGTGTGACCACATCATGTCACTGCATTGTATGACGCAAAAGTACCGATCTTGATATATTTATATCTAATGCGTCAATAAATACAAACAAAAATTAGTCTATCATATATACGGACTAGCAATTAATAATTGTCCGGAAGGACTATTTACTGTAGCGAACTAGTAAAATTCACAGTACCGGTTTAACCCATGTTTTTT
>JADRCO010000728.1:0-27453 GCA_021464525.1 Rhizophagus sp. LPA8_4_AMF
CGATAGGACCGGTTGGTTGTGGTACGGCATGGTGCTATGCGTAATTTTCATGGGAGGAGCATAGTGCGCTTCTTAGGAAGCCCCTTGTGGCAGGGCCGTAGTATTTAATGTATTAAGATTTTCAAAATGCAGTAAAATTAAAAAATAAAAATTTGCAAAATTAATTACAAATTTACCTTTTCTTTTTTAGCAAATTATTTTCACACCACCCTTTTTTTAATTAAGTTATTTTACTTTATTAATTTGGATAAAATAAAATGTATTTTATATTGAACAAATACAAATTTTCTTGTCCAGTACAATTTTAGTTATAATTTAGTAAAATAATATTAAAAAATAAAGTCAATGTATGAACATATTGAATATTTTGCATCAATAAATAAATATGTGTGAGTAGATTTTGTAAGAAAAAAAAAATGTAAACTTAACAATAATTAAAATATATCTTAATTTGTATATTTTAATTAAACTTATAATACTTAAAATTTTTTTTAATGGAATAAATTTGCTAAATAAGTAATTTCATTTACGTAAAAAAAATACATATATAAATATAGGGTGATAGTAAAATAAAAAAAAAGTGGTATTACATACGTATGTACACTAATTTCATATTGTTATTAAGAACATTTCAACATTTTTTCTAATCATTTTAAATACATGACTAAATATTTTTCAAGATATTAAATAAAGTAATGACCAAATCCATGTAATTTTTTTTTGTATCTTACTTCTATATGATTCAACGTTTTGAATTTTCGTAATGATTATCTTTATAATTATTATTATTGTTTTCATTAACTTTTTTAATTCATCACTTGCTTCTTTAATTCTATCTTTACATGATAGAAGAGTAATTTGGTATTAATTTTAATTTCAAAATGTGATAGTTTTGTGTCGGTGATTACATAAATGTGTACCGGACGTAGCAAAATCCGAAATTGAATAAAAAAATTATTTCCGAAAGGTTGGTTAAAAGGGCCGTCTGAAAAAGAAGCACCAAAATCTAATAAAAAAAAGAAAAGATGTTAAACAACTGGCTTTTTATTTCAATAGTTCAATTAATGAAATATATAAAATTGAAAGTGGCAAGTCATATTGCATAAAAAGACATTTCATAATAAATTATTCCGAAATACATGAAATGATAATAAATTATTGAAGTCTTTAAAAATTAAGCCATTGTATACAACATTTACAACTTATTATATATTTTTTTACTTGAAAATATTTTATTTATAAATTATCATATAGTTTATATAGAACATATAACATATTTTGTACAAAAAAATTTTCTTTTTGGCGAAAAAGAGACGGTTATGGAAAAACAAAAAATATAATTTTGTAAAAATATTATATTAAACCTTTCTCGGTTAACATTTCTCAAATAAACTACATTTCTGGTAATGAGACAGTTATTAAAGATCTCACCTTTGCGCATCTCAAGATGATGATACTTAATGTTATGAAGAGTAGCCCCAATGTTTATGAGCACGTTCACAAGGTAACTAAAGTTGCTATAACTTACCGAAGATAACAATAAGTTTAAAGACAAAACTGGCGTTGAACAAAAATTATAAGGTCTCGGGTAATCGGGTATCATATTCGCTGTTGTCTGATTATATTTTCTTTTAGTCACAGCTCCACAATTTAATTTATCAAACCAATTTTTAATTGGATCAAAGATCAAATCTCTTTTAAGCATTTAAAAATAAGATTTGTGAAATTTATTTATAAAATTCTTAATAATAAAAATATTTCTTTTATATTATTAAATATTGCTTTAGTACTTTACAACTAAGTTTCATTTATTAAAAATACATCTAATAATCTTGTTTCTCTACAATTAAATAAAAATTTTATTAGTACCTATATTAAAAATCAGAGAAATTTAATATAAACAAAATCTATTTGGAAAACCATCTCTATTGCCATAGTAAAAGTTTTTTCTTATAAGAAATATTTATGGGAATGTCAAAAAATCGCCGCACGGTGATCATCGCCTCACCTAAAATTTTTTTTTTTTTGTTTTTAAAATTTTTGACTGAAAGTTCATAATATATACTATGCTACTATATGTAAATTTATGGGTAGAACAAGTTTCTCTTAGGTCAAAAGGACCGTTTTTCAGTTAGTTTTTGAGAAAAAATGTATTTATAAGCAAAACATTTTTTTGATCTTAAAAAAAAAAAAAAATTTTTTTTAACAAAATTTTCACAAAATTTTCAAAATTTTAGTGTGGTTGATATTTACTCGTTAAAATTATACTTTTATTCTTATTTTTAAAAAGATGAGCTTGATATGATGATAAGAGTCATTTGGATCAGCACGTCAGGCGACTGATATTGATAAAAAAAAGTAAACGAAATAATTATATAGAAGATTAATATAAAACATTATTTATTAAAAATTCATTTCATCTTAGCACTAACAAATTTAATCGTAGGGTCGTTGCAATGAATAGTTACTAATTGGACAATTTTAATATCCACTAATCTTTTAATATTTTTTTGCATCATAGAGATATAATTTTGTTTTTAATATACTGATCAAATTTAAATAAATCAAATTACTCATGCGAAAGAAAAAAAATATTAGTCATTATTGCATCATTCACACCTTTTTTTTTCCTTTTTCTTTTTCTGCACTATTTTATTACAGTCTTTTTTTTTACACACGTCCTTTTCAATAATATTTTTAAATATGTCTAAAATTTTTCTTGGTGTTGTCTTATTTGACCGAGATGAACCAGGGTCTTTTCCTTTTAAATTTGAACCAGACTTAAAAAAAAGTTTTAATCTCAATAAAGGCTTAACCAGAATAATTTTAGGTGAAACCTTTAAAATTAGAGATGAACATGAAAATTGTGTTTTTACTATTGAAATAAACAAAGAGTCTACTATTAAGAAATTTAAAAGAAAGATTAAAAAAATGATTAAAAAGAAGATTAAAGAGAGACTTAACGAGAGAAGTATTAGCAATATTGTTCACTTAAATCTTTGGAAAGTTTCAGAAAAAATTATCAGCCTTAAAATGATCAAGGGTACTATTGATAATTATTGGTCAGAGCAACCTTCCGATGATTTCATTCATGTTTTTGTAGACTACTATTCAGAGCTGAGTCAACATCTAACAGGTTAGTATATTACTTAATATAATATCAATGAAACAAAATTTTCTTTATTTAAAATTATTTGGTAATTTATTTACATTTTAACCCAATATGATACGCATAGAAGAAATCACTACCATTGCAGTGAATCTTAATGGACGAAAAATTACTCCAATCATAAAAAGTGATCGTTTGAAATATTTTAACGATGTTGAAGATAAATTTGCTACAGTGTTTGAAACACTTCCATTATCAGCAGTAAACATAGGATTGGTAGATAACAAAGAATCTATTATCGTCTTTGTTTACGTTTCAGAAGAAACACCGTTCTATTTACCGTCAGAATTTGAAGGGTTTCCCGTTTTAGTTAAATACGATGTTGATCTTGATTTTCATCATCGTTCATTTCATGATCTTATGCCTGGCATAAGTATTGATAGTCCAAAAGTTGATGTCTGTACACTTGGAGGTTTGTTTAAAAACATTACAGAGCCAAATAAGAATTATATGTTAACAGTTAAACATGGTGTAAAGGAGGAAGGAAGTGAAGTGTTTCAACCAGGAAAATTCGACAAGGTATGCATTTATAAAATTATTATTACGTGATATTTTTTCTAACAATTATTCTTAAGATTGACGCTGACCTTTGCGCAAAGGTCTCCCAATATAATTATATTGGATCCAATAATAACCTCCATTATATCGATTACGCATTCTGTGAGATTGAGAATCGGAAGATACCAGAAATACCAAATGTTCCATTGGGAAGTAATATTACAATTACTGAAATTTGTAATATCAACTCCGAAATAAATGAAACTAATAATCAAGATCTCAATGATATTGTCAACTATGAATATGTCCAAAAAGTTGGAAGAAGTACTTTTACAACAGAAGGTTACATTGAAGATAGAGTGAGAGTTTTTTTTCCTCCAGCCATCATTAATGGAAAAAAGAGATTGGATAAAGAACGAAAGAAGAGATTTGCTTTACGAGTTGTCAGCATAAATAATGAATCTACTAAATTTGGTAAGTTAGTTGAAATAATATTTACACATATGTAATGTGAAATACTTATATTTTGTTTCCGATTAAATCCAATTTTTAATGTACAGGTATGAAAGGGGATTCAGGCTCCCCAGTATTCGACAATCATGGAAGGTTATGGGGAATTTATATTACGGGCAGTCATCCATTTTATTACGTTGTTCCTATTGAGTGGATTCTAAACGATGTAAAGGAAAGATTTAATGCCACATTTATTCTCATAACTCATGATCAAAGCCTACTCGATCAAAGTCAACCTGATCAAAGCCAATTTGAGATGGCCCAAATTCGCAATCTTTTTTTTTCATGACAATAGATCTTATAATTAATTGATAATATTTCATGTATTGTATGACACACACAATTCATTATTATTTGTATAAGCATATAAATTGTGTAAATTTATTACATTTATTTCCTACTAATACCATTATAATAATAGTAACTATTCACACTGAATAGATTTCTGATAATTTAATTGTAACGGATGAAAGTTTGTTAAAAAATTAAACGAACAACAACATGTAAGGGTGAAAAACTTGTCAAGGAATTAAAAGAAATGAATAACAAACATAGCGAGTGAAATCTTAGTCAAGAAATGTCAATATCTTTTTTTATGAAAACTTAGAGGAAGTCGATGTATATATATATTATTTTTTTTGTAATACAAATTAATACATCGAATACACTAACACATAACGTAATCCTCTTAGTAATTAAAAAAGTCTAAATAGTGATTATACCTTCAGTAGATAAACAATTATAAAAAGTCGGAATAGTGGTTATAACTTGGGACATAGAAAAAGTCTATAGATATTCTTGTATAAGAAGCAGCATATTATATTTTCATACCTCTATTAATTTCTTGGAGATTAACCTTAGGAGCACTTTACAAGAATGAAAAATTCTTTTGTATTAAAAATTTACCAACCAGGCAATTTTCAAGTAAACTTAATTTCTAATTTTTATGATGGACAAGTTTTATCCTTTGGAAAGTTAAATGGGAAAAGACAATCTTAAATACAGTATATACTGTACGTACGAAAAATACAAATTGCCTGTATGTTTATATTATCTAATTTAATTAACTAATTTTGGATATTAATTACATAATATATAAAGAATATTAACTAGCGAATCGGTTATTTTCTAAAACAATCCACATTAATGACGGGAAAATGATTTTTTTTTTGTGTAATTTTTTTATGGCGTAAATCACATGATCTTTCGAGACCATCGATATACGGCATTACCCATTTTCACTAACCCCTACAGGATTCGTAAATAAAATTAAATAATGTCATATTATGTCATTTATTCAAGAATCAAGATTATAAGCATATGTCTTTAAACCATTATTATTTCTTAATTATTTTATTTTTTATTTTATTTTTGTTGATTTTACATGGAAGACCACAATTCGGAATGGTACTGTGTACTTAGGATAATTCCTAACTTTACTTTTATTATTTTAGAAACATATCAAGAAATGCTAAAAATTGTATGTGATATTTGTAAAGAATTTCGGTATAACATGCATTAATTTTAATTCTGGCCAAAATTAACCATTTCGGCTGGAATTAAGCATTTTTTTAAAATTATAATAATATAAAGGTATGCTAAAAAAGGATACATTGATATATCAAAAAAAAAAAAAAATCTGGAGAGAAATATTAAAGATAATACTTGGTATGTATATCATTTATTGATTTTACGATAATTCCTAAAATTATAATAAATTAATTGATTTTTGCAT
The DNA here is from genome assembly GCA_021464525.1 of Rhizophagus sp. LPA8_4_AMF. NCBI lineage: Eukaryota > Fungi > Glomeromycota > Glomeromycetes > Glomerales > Glomeraceae > Rhizophagus > Rhizophagus sp. LPA8_4_AMF. The sequence continues at coordinate 5,916 of JADRCO010000728.1, forward strand.
TATATGATTGAGATCTATTTTGAAAATGGCATATTTTTTTTTTGTAGCTAAAGAATTTTGCAAATTAATTAAGGGTAAATCTAAATCCAGCCTTATGTGTGATGCTTATATCTCGCCTTTATTCCAAAAAAGGATATTTTTTATGCCAATCATTTAATTTTGACCAGAATTAAATACGTCATGTAATTTAACGAAAAAAAACTGAAAAAAATTTTGTCAATATATACTGCATATTTTTTTAAAAGAAGGTTGTAAATTAATTTACAGATTTTTGTTACAAAATGTGAAATTTAAGCATCATACAGAGGGGTGAGATACATATTTATTCATTAATTAATATCATTCTTCCTAAATTATTTAAAAATTATTCTTCAAAAATTTAAATACATATGCTCTCTTTTCCCGAATATACCATTTTTTTGAGAAAGGTCATGTTTATAGAACGCTATATCAGATATTCATTGTTTGTAATAATAATACTATTTGTTAATTTTGTTTCATCCATGATCTAACGCTTATACATAAATACGTATACGTTGTCTTAAGCAAACGTCACAATGTAACGTATCTATTACAAAAAAATATATATTTCCATGTTGTGTTCGTTCAACAAGTGTGTAAAAATGATTATTTCCTTTTTAGATCAGTCAGCTGAGCAAATAATCAATAGACTATTAAATGCGAAACGTAAATCCCACTCGTTATGCATTTGTAATAAATATCAATACAAATGCTTTCTCATTATTGCTTCATTGTATGGTCATCAATGTGGATCGAACCATGTATCTTGACGTTGCACATACTGTATATGATTAATTTTTAAGAATTATTTCATTATACACACTCATTTTAAAGAGATAATATCTATTAACAAACACAACTAGAATCATTGCCAAAAATAGATAAATTATGCCACGGGTTTTCTTTATACTGTATATAGTTTCTGGGGTCCTTGCAATACAAGTAGTTTAAAAACTAGGGTGGGGTTCAAATACATTATACAAACAAACCCAGAATTTTTCATTTTTGTTTTATTTTTTTTTTTTAAAAAAAAAATAAAAATAAAAATAAAAAAAAAAGCAATAATGTTAATGTCTCTAACGTATATTATGTTATGGCTTTTGTGTCAATCATTCGTTAAAACAAATTGCCAAACAACACTTTTTAACCCAAAACCACGATATTCTCATGCTGCAGCACTTATTGACGATAAACTTTACATTTTTGGCGGACACGATATATATTCGGGCGATGGAGATGTTGGAACTGACTTGTTTTATCTTGATTTTTCTGTTCCGTTTAACACTCAAGAACTATTATGGACAAATATATCAAAGGCTAATAATATTCCAACACATGGAATTACTGCATCTATGAAAGGTGGAGAAAACAACACATTATTCTTATATGTAGGAAGAAATAGTCCGAATTCAGTTTTAGTTTACACATATAACCCACAAAGTAATTCATGGAATATTCCAGAAATAACTGGAGTTAGCCCTAAAAAAAAAAGGACTTTGACGAGCGTTATAGATAATGGAAAGATGTATTTGTGGGGCGGATACAGTATTGATGATAGAAAATACGTTGATGATATGCTTATTTTAGACACTATAAATCTTGTTTGGGAAATTGGAAGTTCAGATGGCGCACCAACTCCTAGAATTCAATATAGTGCTGTCTTGTTACCTAATAATAACATTATTTATTTTGGTAATCAATTGATTTATTGTATTTCTCAATATTTTTCGTTGATTTATAAATTTCTATCATTTAGGCGGTTTGGATGATACGGGAAAAATAACATTAAATAAAGTAAAGTATTCGAAAATATTTCAAATTATTTTGCAGGTCAGATATTCTTTGCGATAATAATTTTATTTTTTAATATTATAGGTTTTTATATATAATACAATCAATAATAATTGGATTGATAAAGTAATTTATTGTTGTTGTTTAGAAAATATATGATGATAATTAATTAATGTAAACATAAATATTTACAACATTTATAGGAAACCTCAGGGAAAAAAATACCTCAAAATAGATTCGGGTTTTCTACAGTTCTTGGTATGTATTTAAACAAGAAATAATAATTATAACACACAGTGCTAATTATAATGTAAATTTTATTCTAATAGGATTGGATGGTCAAAGGATAATAATTTTTGGAGGCAATCCTATTACTGCTTTGAGTGAAATTACTTCACCTGATGAATCACTTTATGTGTTGAAATTATCAAATTTTGAATGGTATATTCCAAAGATTACTGGAAACACAGAACCCAGATATAATCATAGAGCAAATGTGATTGGAAATTATATGGTTGTATCATTTGGTAAGTATATTTTTTTTTTTATAATATTAAATTGAGTTTTTGCTTAAATGTAATTATTTTAATAACAGGAGAAGGTTACAAAATATTAAATGGGCCGAGTGATATATTATTACTTGACATTAGTAATAATGATGAGTATGTATGGACGAAAGACTACAAGCCTACTATAGATAACAAAGATAATAAATTAACTATTATTATAATTATAGGAACTTTGATTTCTTTAATTGGTAGTGTTTTATTATTAATTTCAAGTTTCTATTTGTATAAAGAGAGTAAAAAGTACAAGGTTAAAAAAGAGCTACAATCAATTCCTCATATGTATAGTTATAATTGACCATTATATTGATGTAAAAAATATTGTTTTAGAGAACTTTCTGCCTTTGTTTTAACAAAAAAAATATAATTAAGTCTTACTAAAAAAACTTTCATTTTATATTGTTATTATTATATTATTTTATAATATATCTAATGTTATTCTTATTTCATTAAATAATTGTAATTTTCAAAATTGAATAATTACGGACGATTCTAAAATGGAAATTGATAACCATTTATTTGTAAGGTTGCAGAGTAGTAAATACTTTTACTTTTTTTTTCCTCAGTACGCAAAAGATTTTCTTTGTAGATCGTCATGTAAACAGAAATTGGACCAATAAATCGATTTTATCGATTTTTAACTATGCTTTATTTTCCTACGCGAGAAATTATGGAAGAAATCAATAGGTGCTATCCTTGTCTAATGCTATTGCTAAACACAAGTCACAAGCATTCCAAGATTTGTCTGATGATCGTATTGGACAAAGTTCTGCTCCACTTTCGCCACACTCTTAAATTAAACCCGATTTCACTACACAATTGTGGCTCCGATTCACACAAATAGGATGCAGGCATGACAATAAAAAAAGTTTAATTTATAAAATTAAAACTGGCGCAGGATATCAATCCGTTCTAAAGTACAAGAGTTGAATCTATTTTACAGTTTTTGTTTATCTTGTTATTAAACGTAGTATAATAATAATTAAGCGAGAACATTTTACTTGAAAAGTTTTATGCAAAAAAAAATACGAAATTAAAGATAAATCCGGTCATTTTGGAAGGTGTTATCACATGAAAAATATTAGGCTGGCGTATATGAAATAAAGGTTTTCTATAGGCGAGATAAGATTTTTCTTTCATGAAAAAATCAAAGAAAACAGAGATTTATTTTACAATGTTATATGGTCGAATTATAAGCGGAAATTTAAAATTTTTTTTTTTTGTCCTAAAATTTGGGGATATATCAGTTAAGACTTTAGGGTAAGTATTAAGAATAATTAAGGCCCAATTTCCGATAAATTACAAATAAAAATAAATAAAAATAAAAATAGAAATAAACGTAACTCAGATAAGAATTACAAGATTACTTAATCTTTTATAGAATTTTCTCTTTTTTTCTTGTGTTCCCGTCCTGGATTAGTGTTCCTTATTTAAATGAAAATCCTTTTTTCAAATTCTGTGCCATGCAATATTTGTACAAAACTGATTCATGTGTTTAAATTTGTATCAAACAATTTTTTGTATGTTCCACCTTTTAAACCTTTTTCATAAGGCAAAAAAAAAAATTCTTTTCTTACCTAACTAACTACGAAATAATTATGAAACAAATTAATATATTTTTTTTTACAGTTTTGTCACTTTTTACTTTAACGGTCACTGCTCAAAAATTTTCTCAATGTGAAGGATTTTACCCAAATCCTCTCGAGGTTACAATTTCACCAGTTTCTCCCATTTTTGGAGAAACCTTAATTGTTCGTGCTATTACAACGGCAAATATTGCAATTGAAGCTGGTGCTTATATTTATCTACAAGTAAACGATACAATGAGTACATTTTATCATACTGATACTCAAGAAATTTGTAATTTGAAAAATCAAGTTGCAATTGTAACTTGTCCAATTTCAGGTTATTTTGATTATACATATGATTATAAATTTTATCCTATGAGTCTTAAACCTTCAACATATAATATTAAAGCATCATTTAAGAATCTAGACAATAGCACTTTAAGCTGTGTTACTGCTACTGTTGTTTTTCAAGACTTTTTATAAAAGTTACTTTTTCACCATTTTCATTGCATGTTAATGAATTGTTAAATTGTAGTTTATTGTAACAAATATCTGTTTGTAATTAATCATGTTAGTCTTTTTATATACTGTATATATTATAATAATGAATTATAATATTATCAATTATTATAAAATGAAAATATTTATTGAAATCCCTCTGATATGACTAAATTAGTAGTCCCAAACAATGTCATAGCTAAATTATTTCAATATAATTAAGTAAAAAATTGTATGTTTATTAAAATAATTATGATGAATTCAAATAATTACAAAATAATAAAAAATTTCAAATTAACCTCGTCATTATCGAAGTTACAGATATGAAGTACATGTTCTTTTAGAATCCACTTGACGAAACGAAATAGTGCAAAGATCGTCCATTAGATGACGATACAATAAACAAACTGTTTAAATCTTTAAGTAAAAAATAGCATGGGCAATATTGGCGCCATCATTATGATCTTACTGCCATTCAATTCTTCTTGATTAGAGCTTTCAAATGGGCTATAGATCATCCAATTCTGATTGATGGATGGCAAAATATTCTCAAAGTACTTTTATTATTATTTTTTTTAAAAAAATAGTTGCAAATAATCTAATTTGAACATTTGGACTTTTGGAAGGCTAAGTTCGAATTAACTTTGATCATATTTGGTCAAAATCAACCTAATTTTTGTTTCATATATGCATGACTTGTAAATTATATAAACGAATTATCTTTTGAAATGCTTTTTAAATATTTCCATAAATTTTTGCTAAAATTTGGTAGGATACATTAGCCATCACAACACGTGGCAAGTGAGCGGAAAGAGGCTGTTTCACAGCTTCTAATTGTTACTGTCTTTTGCTGCCTGCTTTGCTTAGCTCTGCATGAGAAAGGGCAGTATAATCAAAGGAAAAAGCAATGGCTAATATGGGAGGTGACGTCAGTAGATGGAAGCGGGAAATTTCTGTCACGTGATTCTGGCCCGCATTACGGCGTTATGCACTAACGCGTGAAAATTGGGCCACAAAATCGTCTAATGCATGTCAATTATCTATTTTATTAAAAGTAAATTAAATGCTTACTCCATTTAAATAGAACCTCGTGGAATTCCGATCTTTTATATATAATATTTATTGTCAACCTATATAAATATTTAATATTAGTAAACTTTTATATTATAAACAAAAATATATGTTTATTTTTTATCTTTGATTTATATGTTCTTCTAATTGATCGATGACATCTTTCAAACTTTTAGTTTCGTAATAACGGTCGATTAAAATTGCATTTATATATTTTTCAGGTATCGACTTTCTCTACTATTAAATTGAATTCTTTATAATATTTTTAAGATAAAATTAATTAAAACAAATTTAATAAAATAATAAATCTTGCCAGAATTACTTTTATTATGAACATAATAACTACATTTTTTACGAATTTATTGTCGCCCAATTATTTTTATCATACCTCCGTAAAAATATATTCTCGAATTACTAGTATATATTCATGAGTATGCAAGTCATGATTGATGGAATCGAAACAAACATTTTACATCAACTTTAGCAAAATAAAGTTTGTAATCACTTTTATTAACTTATATTCTTTTATATATTTTGCGAACTTTATTATAGCTAAATATAAGGATTGTTTTTCTTATTAAAATTTATAAATAATAATAATTATTAATCTGACTTTATTGTTATTATATAAATATTTATTTATTATAAAATTTTGTACTTACAGTACATTTTCATACTGAAACGTGGTGTTTAAAATAGCGTTAATGGAATGAGATATTCTTTGGAATTATCGCAATTAGTCTTAAAAATAATGCCAATTAAACAATTATTAATCTTATACTAGTATACATTATACTGTATTAAACATATTTTAAAAAAAAATTTACCGTTTTACGTCTCATATTTATGATTGAACGAAGATTTCCTTTGTCATTTTTAGATATTAGAATATCCTAATAATTTTTTTTCTAATTTCTCTATTTTTCTAACGGTACTTCTTCAAATACTTCTTTCGTAAAAAAAAAAATAAATTATTGTTAGTTTTATAAATAAAAAGTGATACAAAAATTAAAGGAAAATAATAATTTCGTAATAAATTACTTTGAGGAGTGGAATTACAATACATTCAGATAAATTCGATTTTTGTGCATCTAAATTATTATCAGTTATATATTATTATACTGTATGTTAATAATTATTGTTACCTGATACGTACAGTATGTATTACATACTAAATCATTGTTATAAGTATTGACATTTATTGTGATTTAATAATGTGATCAGCGTATGGGTAAAAAATATCGTAAATTATACAAAATATAAATCATATTGATTTTTTTAAAAAATAATATTGCTTAAAAGTAATAAATGATTTTTTTGATTAAACCAAAAACAAACTCATTACCCTTAATTCTTTGCGTCGGTTCATATAATAATAGGTAAGTTTTTTACGTCATCGCTAAATACATGCCTTTTAAAAACCAAATTATTTCGGAAAAATTGCAATAATAATATTAAATGGTCTTTTTTAGAAAATTTTGCGACATTAAGAATGTCTATAATTATAATTTAAAATGTTTGGAATTTTTAGTTTTAATACTTACGTTGTTTTGGTAAACCATCCCAGATTTTTATTAATAATATAAAATATTATTGGCCGTGAAGGTTATATTTTCGATAAAGAATTAGTATGAAATTTTTTTCATCATATTACGATAGTTTCAGAAGGTCCTTCCATAATTTCAATTTGTCGTTTGTTTTTTGTATTTCAGATATTGTTTTTTATTTTAAAATACTTTTAAATATAATTAATTATTTTTTTAAATGTAAAATAGTAAAACTACACACTTATTTTATACTTAAATAGGTAAAAAATTCAAAATATTTTAAGAATTTAATACATATTTTTTAAGAGTATTTTACATGTTATCATTAATTTATTCTTATTATACACCTTATAATATATGAAAATTTCAGTATAGAATCAATGTAAAATTCATGTAAAAAACGGATATATACTACAATTCCTTTATATAACGAGCAATATATATTTTGAATTTGCGTCTAAGCTATATTCCTCGTTGAAATTATGTAACAAACATGCTATTCTAGGAAAATTCTTTAAGGGCAGTTTAGAAAAAATTTAAACCCAACTGGAAAATTATTTACTTTCTATAATCTATTTATATGTGCCAATTTAATTGTCATGTGTCACGAAAACGTGAGTAATTATATCGGTCACAGGTCCCTATTTTCGTTAATTATACATCATAAATAAGCTTTATATAAAATTTTTTCATTTAACTTTTCTTTTTTTTTATTCCATATTATTAAAATATAAGTGATTTACTATAATATAATTATTTCAAATGAAATTATTAAATATCATGTACGATAGTAACTGAAGTCTATGTGATCTTCTTAACGATAATGGTTATTTTGCTTGCTAATCCAGAATGATTTCAAGATTGTGCAATAAAGAAAACAATTATAATCCCACGTCCCATCGGGATTAATTTCTTTTATTTTTCGTATTACTACATAATCACCGTAACTAGTATGAAAGTTTATGCTTCAAAAATGCAGTATTAACATTCGCTTAAAAAAATTATTAACCGATAATCTTATCAGTTATGTCTAAAATTAACATTTTCAAAAAATTGTCTAAATTGTCTAATCAATGATGCTTTTAACATTTTCCAATAATAATGAAGATTTTTTTAAACTCTTCCCTACGATTTTTATTATTTTAAAATGAAAAGCTTGTGGTAAATCAGGCACAGGTCCAGTAATTTTCAATCATTAGACTTAAATTCAACACTTTGCCATTTATATAAATAGTAAATGTATTTTATTTAGGATAATTTTTTTCTAAATAATATATAACATATGATATGTTTCTACTGTAGTTTAAATTAAAATATCGTTTTACAAAGAAAAAAAAGAAAAGATAATGATGATAAAATAAAAAGATAAACTGATATGAGTGATTTCCATTTAAACAATTTGCATAGACTTTATCACGTGAACCTGTATAAATAAATGTCGATCCTATTCTATATGCACTAACACGTGAAAGATTTACAATTGTGTTACATTTAAAAGTGTATGTAAATTTGTTAAATGATACTTTTGTGGCTTGGATTGTGGCTTAGACATGTGGCAATTTTCGATCCACTTTAAATTAGGCGTTTTATTCTATCTAAAATTAATAGCAAGTTCATTGGCTGACGATCACGTGAAGGCAGAGAAAAATTGCAATTGCCGATCACAAATTTTCTTATAGCGTTGTCCTTCGTTCGCTGACTTCGCTCCGGACAATAATATAATTTTTAGTCCAGAAATATTGAAAGTAACGACTCCAGGAGGAGAGGAAAATTAATGCAACAGATATTATTATCAGGAACATTGCTAGAATTTTCCGTTTGAACTTGATTAACAGTTGGTGATTGATCAGATCCATTATCGGTAGGGTTATCCATTGTTAATAGAGTGGATTAATGTAAATATAGGAAAATATTTTTTATTTAAATGTTTTGGGCTAATAAAAAATAAAGGTGTTTTTAATATTAAAATTTAAAACCAACCGGACAATTATTTAATTTTCTATAAAGTTGTCTTAGTATAATTTTTTTTTTAAAAAAAAAAATTTCCTAATTTTTATTAAGGACTAAGTTTTGTCCTTAAAAAAAAAAAAAATCTTCGGACAAAGCTTTTGTCCTTTGGAAGATTAAATGGAAAAGGACATGGTGTAAATAATGCAATTGCACATATCGCAAATCGCACCATAATTAGATAAGATTTTATCGAAAATGCAGAATCGGTTGGTTACATTGTATCACTCGCTAATTTACTCGGTAAAAATTCAAATGAAGTTCGTATACTTCCTACTTATACTAACTTCGAACCAAAACGAACTAGAGCGAACATATGTTTTTTTTGAAATTTTTATAATTAGTTCAACCAAACATTTATGAAAAAAATTTCAGGTTTCAAAATAAATTTGAGATCTCTGAAATATTAGTTTGTATTAATTTATTATTTGACGCGAATTTATAAATAGACACGAGCTATCTATTTAATTTAATTAATAGATGGTCTGTATTGTGTGGCTAATTAAAGTTTTTGGCCTAATTTAGGATTTGCAATCATCATAATGCCGGCTGACACTAAATTTGGCCAGAATCTACAAATCGTAATGTTGGCTAACCTTGCATAATTCTGGTCAAATCACAGAATTTCACATAATTTTACAGATATACAGGATAATCAGTGAGGATGGTTCTTAGGAGAAGTAACGTGATTGATTTAGATTGACATCATGTTAAATAAATATGGTATTACAAAAAAACGTGTGTTCCATCGAATGTAAATACAAAGAATTCTAGAAGTGTAAACAGAAAATTCTGTAACTAACTTTAATAGTATATATTATAAGAAGGAAAAACTTCTATTAAAGAAAAATTATTACGTATACACGTATCTGTCCGTATCATTTATAATAAAAATGATTCATGTAGACCTATTGTTACAATTTTTGTCATGTGCAATTACGTTCTTCTAACTATGTAATTTATTAATTACAAACCATTTTGAAATTTTTTATTAGTACCATTATTGATTGTTAAATTGGTTTTATGCCGATAATAATACCGTATCTCTCAGTATACAAACGTATCTTTCAGTATTAAAAACGTATCTACTTTTTTTATAGGGTTGGGTGAAGTTTCATGATATTGTTAATTTTGCCCAAATTCTACCCTAATTCTGGTAAGGCGTAGTGATGTCAATACTCAAACTCTCAAAGCGTAATTCCTAAATTGAATTTTTCAAATTCTGGTACAAGTTTTCATCATAGTACAAATGACCAAACATTAGATATTATTAAACAAATTTTACATAAAGGTTGTCCTTTTATTTCCATTTTTTAATATTAGCCCCTGAAATATAGTAATTTGGATGTACCCGTGTCATAAGACTTAAACGGGTTCCGTTTTCCTAGTTACAGTATATAATTTCTTTTAAGGAATACTTTAGCTAAAGTAATAAATAAAACTGTCCCAAATATGATTATTCGATGCAAGAAACTTTGTAATTAAGTTGTTATTCTTTTTCTTAGATTAGTAAGTATATGAAATCAATGTGCATGATTTTGTAGAAGGTCGTTCGCTCCTCATTAATTCATTAAATTCAAAATGTAAATACGAAAATAATTCCACTTCTTTGAATTTATGTAGCTCAAAAAAGAAAAAAAAAATGTAAAATTTTTTTTTAAAAAAAAATATATTTTAATAAAATTACTAAATCGGTGAAATTTCACCAGGCTTAATTTAATAAAAATAAATAATTTAAATATATATTGTCTATATATATGCAAATTTATGACAAGAAAAGAGTCTAATATTTAGAAATTTTAAGGCCCTGTAAAAAAAGTCGATCCGTTTTTATATTTCGTTTTTTTTTCGTAAAAGGCTCGTATTTCCGGAATTAATAACCTTATATCACGAAATTTATCGAATTATTTTCATTTTTCGTGAATGAATCCGTGAAAGGCTCATTTTTATAGAGTTTTTACTTATTACAGAAATAACGGATAAAATTTTTTATAGGAGGAAAAAATGAATTTTTTGTTTTTACATCCAAAAAAAATTTTTTTATTAATTAAAATTTCCAAATTTTTTTATATAAATGGCATTCAATAATTAAATCCACATACATATTTATTATTTAAATAAATATGTTTATTATTTGGTTTATTTTTTATAGAAGAGAGAGATGAATTTCTCCCGGTTAAAACTAGCAATACTCTAATTTTAAAACATAAAAGTTATTGCGAACAACAGTTACTAGACTAATTTACGGAATTAAGGTTACCTTTCTTATTCATTCTCCAGAAATATTGTTTCTTATAATATGACAAGAACAAGGACAATCATTATGTTCTAGTATGCAAGGGAACATTGGTTGATCGGAACCAAAAAAACAATTTAGCGAAAATGCGAATGAACAGAATCATCTCCGAAATGAATAATTCGTTATCAATGGATAATAATATTCCCAAGTAGATATGAAAAATTACAATTACTAAAGGGCTTTGCACAAGCTATTATGCAGATGGAATAATCACCAAATGTTGCAAATACAAAGCAATGACGTGCATAAAGCCACAGATAAAAAAAAACCACCGTGTACAGGGAGGCATCCCTACTATTAAAAATTAAGACAAATAACAGAGGAACTTTGTTCGGTTTTGATAAAATATCTCTTACGGTCAATTTTCTATCTACAGTTTATAATCATGTACTGTATTTAGATTGCTAGTCGAGACGGAAATTAAGAATCCAATTTTTAATTAAAATGAATTTTGGTTCAATTTAATATAACATATTATTCTATATATTATTTTATTTTTGTCACTTTGCATGATGGGTAAAGAAATTATTCAACCATTTTATTAGATAAACCTTTTAATAACGTTTGAGGTTTTACACATCGTCATAATATCTAGTTTCACTTAGATAGTTATATAGATTTAACAAATACATAGATAGTTTTAAAATATTTTTTTATAGTAGTGTTGTTTTAAACAATGCATCCATAGTAATATGGAGTTAGTAGAATAGAATTGTTCTATGTATTTCTTTACGTTATATTGTAAAACTTGTATTATTAATATGATATAAGAAATGTCAAAAAATAAAAAAATAAAAAAATATTTCTCTCATCAATACTATAACAAATGTGATTTTTTGTAATTGGATGTTACAGTTGTTACACTCTTGCTGTGATCACGTGCAAATTCGTTCTTCAATTATTATTTTGGTCATGTGATATGTTTCAACGTTTCAATCGTTTCATGTATTTTTTAATCGAAAATAAAATTTATTTCTCGCCAAATGTTAAATAGTAAATAATCTAAAGACTGCTTAACATTATTTTTTATTTAATTTATAATTATATTTTACTGAAAAATTTTCTTGTTAAAATCCTAAATAATCAGTTGTATAATAGCCATCGGCATATTATTATTGTGATTTAAAACAATTAAAATCAGTTTTTTATTGTTTTAAAACGGTTTTTTTGTTTTAAAACATTGATCGGCATGTTATTATAGTAAAATTGCGTTAATGAATAAACAAACTTTTTTGTATTTTTAAGCAACTTTTCGTATTATAAGTTATCTTTCGCAGCTATATCAAAATTTAAGAATTCCAAAGAAGATTAGTGAAGTGGCATTTACTTAAATAATGTTTTGTTAATATTTCTTTGCATTTTTTTGCAGATTTACCTTTGGATTCTTGGTATTAATACACGTTGAAACTTTAGATTAGAAATATACATTCCCGCGCAAAAAGTTTAGGACCACCTTATTTTTGATTATATTAAATAAAGTTTTATTCTTATTGATACTTGGTTTGAAAGTGATGAAAACTAATAAATTTTATTAAAATAACGGAAATTAAATAATTTTATTGGAAATATAATAAATGCTTAATAATTAGAAAATATTAGAAAGATAGTTTGAAAATGACGAATAAAGTGCTTAAAAAATTATAAATTAAATTTTATTGTAAATTTGTATTACGTAGTAAAGACTAATAAAGTGCTTAACGTTTGAAAACATTTTTAAAATATGTTTTAAAACGCCAAAAATGGTTTAAATCATGTTTTTTGCCATCCCTAATTATTATAAAAGTAAAAGCCATAAGTAAATTTTATTTAAATTAATAAATAGACGATTAATAAAGGTTTTAAAAAATCTATTAAAATTTCCGAAAAAAAGTATTACCGATTCATCTATAGCTTTTTAAAGTACTGTGTACAAAATTGTTGATTATATTTTTTTTTTTTAGTCTAATTTGTCCCAATGTTATCATCATATTCCTGTTTCGAAACATACCGATCAGAATGCATCGTATTCATCGCATTCTTCACTATTTAACTCATTTGATATGAATCATATGATTCTCAAATTAACAATTCTGAAATCTTTACACTTAGTATCCCCGGGTTTAAATTATCGGTATACCTATTTTCCTTCCAATTACTAATTCCACTCAAAATAAACCATTCTGAACTCTTTTACTTTTGTGATATTCCTGGATCCAAAGTTATCATTATCCCACCTTTTTTCAAGAATTAATTCCTTTGAAAATTTGAAATAATCCATTTGAAATCTTTTATGTTTGACTCTCAGGTTCAAAATTATTCAATTCAACTATAATATTTATCGGAGATGGTTACTTGAAACTCATAAAACGTATTGTACACGTTAATATTATTAATAGTTTATTTTATTATTCTTTTATTTATTTATTTTATTATTTCATAATATTGTGGTGGAATTTAAACTTCAAATAAAATATTTACCAAGTTTACTATTTACATAAAAATATAAGTTCATGTATATCAAAACGGCAACATCTAAAAAAATTGTTAGAGAGTAAATATTTTAATTATTTACCGCATTTGCTTTTAGTCATCGCTTTAAATCTAATGAATTATGACGTTTACAGAATTATTGTATGTAAATTGCCAAATTTATATCTACTAAAGAACCAATGAGCTTGATCTAGAGTAAATGACTCACTATACTATGGAAATTCTCTTAAATAGAAAAACGTATAGCAAAGAACAATTTTAGAATTATGTGGATGGCAAAGAAAGTTTGCTGAAAATATGAGGAAAGGTATTGGAAATTCTCAAAATAAATTATTAATTCGTAAAGAATTAATTGAATAAATTCAATATTTAATTCTTCGAGTAAATATAACTTAAAATTCAAAATTTTCTTATTACACAAGAGAAAATGATAAAAATTTCTTTTTAAAAAAGGCGATTTCACCTGTAAGCAAATCTTAATCCTGTATGAATTTATTAAAAGTATTATTCAAGGATTCTTTTAAGAAGGAAATGAAGTAATTGAAGCCTTACTTTGCTATGTGAAAATGTAAGGGAGCTATGAAAATTGTTAAAGACAGAATGGAATAATGGAATGAGAATTAGCTTAGTGATGCGTAATATTTCACGTTATTTTTAATAAGAAAATAACTTTTCTGGTCATTGTAAGAATTTAATAAAAAATTTTTTTTCATTTGCTAATAAATCAGCGAATATAAAAAAGTGAGTTTGTAATTTTTATCGATTCACAAAAAAATAAAAAATGATACAGTATAACGAAAAAAAAAAATCTTCTACTTTATATTTCGCTTTCTATGTACAGTATGTTGATCTACTATTGTTAAGAAGAGATTATTGTTGCTAGAACACCAACTAAGACAATAAGGGCCTATACCTCGATAGACATAACATGCTTATGAAATATAATTTGTAATATTCTTATTTATTACTACCGTATTTTAAAAGAATAAAGTATAAAAACTGTAATAGCTTTTTTATAATAAGGTTATCTGTTATAATACGTGCTGTATATTCTAGTCTACAAATTGTAGATTGTCACGATAACAATTTCAACCAGTTCAAATTAGACATCAAAATCATTTGCATTCGTACAAATTTACGAAAGAATTTAAAAAAATTTTGTAATTGCGCCTTACACTCGATCACGTGATTTAGAGCGAGCGAACATTTGCTGGCGTATTAAATTATATAAAGAAGTCAAATTTTGTCTTACATATAATACAAAGAACAAGAACATTTAGATATTAGCCAAAGGTTTATTCTAATATTGACATTGTTTATTGCATCAAATGATTCAATTTATCGCACTTGCGCTTATATTAATATACTAATTCGAAATTACATTAAAATTTTAGGTGTCGTATCAGCACCACCATATAGGTCTAAATAAATTCTAAAAATTATTTCATTACATAATATAGCGATATATTTTGTAAAATTTATTATTATGTATCAAGTAATCATACGATCACAATAATTCTATATTGTATTTAAGATATTTCAATTATTTAACTAACGTAGTGTGAAAAATTTTATCACGAAATAATTACCTTCCTCATTCAAGCCGGACCCGATTCTAGCTTTCTAGATTAGATGTAAGAAAAAAATTGTGAGCAGAAGAGCTTACAATATATGACAAAAACATGGATAAACATGATGCTCTATGCGACTATGCGTGAAGGAAACATGAACATCCACATAACCCAAAGAAAATGTGATCATTGACAGTGTTGAACCTTTCCCATTACAATGTAATAGTAGCCAATGAAATGTCTGTTCATGTGAATCAGACAAGAAGTTTGCTATTGACCTACAAGGACTGCCTGTGACTTTGCAACCTACAGCCAACAAGTTGGGAACACAAACTACTATACTATTATCCCAAAGAAGGATGAATAGTACACTCATCAACGGAGTTAACAGCAATCATTGAAATGCCTATCCATGTGGACGAGACAACCAGACATAAAGTTTGCTATTGGTCTACAAGGACTGCCTGTGACTTTATATAGAACTGACTTGAGAATCTCTCCCATCTTCTTTTACTGTTATAAGGAAGACATAACTGATCCTTCCTAAAGTGATCTGTAGACCTTAAACAGGAGTATACACTCGAAGAAGGAAGGATGTATTTCAAGTATATTTAGTTCAAAAGTGCGAACCTACAGCCAACAAGTAGGGAACACAAACTAATATGCCTTATTGCACGTAATTTTAAATTGTGCACATACCTTCATTTTCTTTAAATCTCAGGTGTTTCTTCCAATAGTCTTCAAAAAAGTTTAATGTTCATATTGTATTACATATCAGCAGGTCCCTACGTCCGGTAAAAAAAAACAAAGAGAAATAATTTTCTTCAAATTATAAAGGAAAACAGAAAGACGAACCTATTAATTAGGAAAAGACATACATTTCCGCTATAAGAATACTTTTTAAAAGTAGCCTCCCGAAAGTAAGTGCACTTTTATTCATGTTGATAATTCGCCGAATATCTTAGAGAACATAAAATCATAATTTGGAAAAAAATATTGTTTCAAATATAGTTTGAAGCGTTTTAAGAAATCGGTAAGTAAAGAATGTTGATATTTGATTCGTAGTTTAAAAGGAAGGAAAGAAAGATCATATAGTGGCAACATGTCAATAGGCGATTTTTATTATTAAGATTTTATTATGAAGAAGTGTATCGCGCATATCACGCATATCACGCAACGCGCGTAATTTATTTACTTACTGCGGACTGCGGGTTTTTACTACTATACAAAATCATCGTATTTTTATTTTGGTAACGTCACGGAGTGACGTAATTCAGTCTGTACATAGGAGCTACTGTATTTATTACTTTATAAATTCCAACAATAATTAGTAATTTTTTAATTTTAGCAAAATTTTATTATTATATAAGATTTAATTAATACATCGCAAAAATTAAGTAACAATTAATATTTTTATTAATATGAAATAAACTATTAGAGTCCGTTTAACAATTAATTTTTTTAGACGAATGAAAATGGGAGATAGATAATTTTCAACGGAGATTTGAAGCCAGTGTATCCATATATAAACTAAAAGACTTACTATTTCAGTCGAAGAATATGGTCTGAAATGTCATATCTATGTAGGTTGTTTAGGTTAATTACTTTATTTTTAGTAACCAAATGTGTTTTAATAGGGTATACAGTATAATTTTCGACTAAAATAATTCATCCCAATTATTTAAACTATTATGTACACAATAAATTAAATATATATGTATAAATTATGGAACAATTATCAGTGAACAGAATTACTTGCTACATGTTATACTCCATGATACTTCCATATCAGATGTGAAGAACACTACTAGTAACTTACATTGACAATTTTGGATAATTTGGATGTACTGTACGAAGACTATCCTCTTACAGGTACTTGTCTTGCTTTAATTTTTTAAAAAATATCCTAATGAAAATTATTATGAATTATCTTTGTAAAAAAATCGCACGATAAAATTACCATTGATAATACTGTCAGTAGATAATAGGCTCGTTGTCTTTCAATTCTATTAATTTGTAAACGAAATAAAAAGAAGACTGCTAATAATACAGTCTAGAACTACTTCAATTTCGTTATGTAGTCCTTTGAATTCTGGCCCTACACTTTTTCAGCACATGAAATAACATATCGAAGAAAATTGGAATTTTCTTTGAAATTTCAAATGAAGAATCTCGTCTCGATACACTTTCTATTTAAAGTAGTAAGTAATATTTGTAATATTCCAAATTTTTGATTAATAGCGAGATATATAATTTAAAAATCCATGTAAAAAGTTAAGCGTACTAGGTCAATAATAAATCATAATAAACATCTGTTTTGGTTATTCACAGTCAATTTTTCACAATGAAAATTTTTTTTTATTTATCAAATCATATGACTTTAATGCAAATTTTTTGTGACCGAAAGTTTATATATATCATCTTTAAAATTTTATGTTACGAGAATCTAAAATTTTTATTTGTCCGGCCTAATAAAAAATAAATAGATAAATTACTGTATATTATGGTTATGGTGATCATACTGAATCCGTGCTTTTAATGTTGCACATCCAAGGAACAATTTATCTTTCTAATACTTTCTAATTGTCTATTTCTTTGTTGCGTAAGATCAACAACCAACCTTCTTTGCTTTACGAATTCTTCCATGATGATATACAAACCCTTTTGACTTTGCATTTCGGTTAAGAAATACAGTAGTTCCGCAAGGTCATAACTCATAATTCTCAAAAATCATTCCAACCTCTGGTGAAATTGGACTTGATCAATTTCAGATTGTTTTCATAATTATAACTATCGATATTCAAATTATTCATTTCGTAAAATTGTAAAAAAGAAGAAATATTCGTATGAGAAAAAACACCCACAAATCAGGGATTTAAATCAGTAAATAATATTGTAATACAAACTTTAAAAAAATTTTGGTGGATTGCTGTAGAATAACAGACTCTTGATATTATTTATTGTGCATACTACCTAAAGAAGATAAAATAAGTTGCAGTATCTTTAGCCCATGCCATGTGAAAATTGAAAAGAAAATATTTAACTCGGATCTGAATAATTTAATAATGGGATTGACTTTAACTGATATGTTTAACAATCGTTTTTTTTTACGATTTTGTGATTTATTTATTTATTGAACCATGTGTTGCTTGGCGTAACTTGCATTTTGTCATTATTAATTATATATATACAACATAATTAGAAAATACGACCAAAAAACTTGCACAACAATATTTCATCTACATTTTTTATTTTTACTCTTTACTTATCATTTTTTACTGAAGTTCAAATGAAATTAAAAGCAGCCATTTCAAAAAAATTAATTGTTGAGATATCTCTTCATTCTTCAGCAGAAATCATCTAACCATTAAATTTTGAAGGATATTGGTCAAAATATAGTAAATATAGCTTATAAAGCTATCTGCACTACCGACAAAAATTTTGTCTAGATGTTTCCCTTATCAGAGAAAGAGAGCACTTGACTTCAAAACGGATATCAAAAGTATATTGGATGGAACAATGACATAAAATTAAACCATTTTGGATAAGCTGATGTATGTACAATTTAACATTACATAAGGAATGTAAGCTTTACCTAATATTTTCCTTTCTTTACATTAAAATTAGAAGAAGAGTCGGATTATGTGAAAAATTTCTGGAAGGTAATAAAGCCTTAGTATCTTAACATCCATGTGTGTATCACTGATACTGCATCATATAATTTCAAAACTTTGTATCCAGTGTATCATAAGTTATAATTTTATCAATTGTTCAATATAGTTAAGGTTGAATGCACTGGGTATTTTATTTCACACTGAAAAATAATTGAAAATTTATATTATTGATCTTTGACCAAGATCATTTTTCTTAAAAGAACTACCGCAAGAAATTAATCAAAAGTACAATGAAGAACTAGATCACAGACTTAAGGAATAATTCCCAATCACATTCTAAATTTTATGTGAATTTTTAACAAAAGATTTAACAGCAGATGAATGGATGGATGAAATTAATGATTTAAGAGCTTCAAGCAACAAAAAAGAATGCCTATTACTAATAGCTTTAGTATGAATAATAAGGAGAACATTACCTCAATTGTAAGTTCAAAATTGATTTGTTCATTACTTGCATTATGCTCACTCATATTTTGTCTTTATACCTTTACTCAATATTTCTGCAATTGAAAGACAACATTTAAATGCTTTATACATCAATATATTAAATTGACCACAAATTCTGGCATTATTAAGGTGGATGCTTTGGCATATCGTCAAAATAAATTATGAATATGGTGAAATTCCACCAAATTACATGAAGAAAATTCGACATGAATATGTGGGCAGGGTTGGCCATACATTGATCAATATGCCCATCAAGTGGTCACGCACTGCCACAGATTATTTAATTCAAGAGAGAAGGTAAAATAAGATATTTTTTCCTGTCAATACAGTTAAATATGAAATTATGTTCATTGAAGGAGCAATGAAGACCTGAGAAAAAGATGATAAAGAAGAATAAAATTATTAATAATTTAAGAAGATTATTTATGAAAATCATAGAAGCTACTAGTATTCTTTGATAGAAAAAAGCCTTCCATTTTTGGAGCTCAAAGATTCAAATTAAACTTGCATCTTTATGCATTAAATTTCTTCGGTATGTCACATTATTAAACTAATGATGTCTTTTGCAAATATACTTATATATTTTATTTATAGGAAAATTCATATTACATGAAATTGACAATATAAAATTGCCTCGTGATTTTTCTGAGATGAAAGACATGGCTCCCTTCTATGAAGCAATATTTTTCCTTTTGTAGATGAAATAGTTCAATTACAAGCACATATTGGCAAATTACAGAAAATTATACAGCATTTACAACAAGAAAATTCAGACCTTTCCAAAAAATTAAAGGAGTTGCAAGGGGAATGAGACATTAATTTATTATATAAATGAAGAATATAGGTAATGGACATACTGTATTTTCAGGTTCTGAGAATATAATAGACTTTAACAATTTTTATTTCATTTGTTAGCAAAAAATTCTGTGGTCTGTAGAGTATTTAAAGGAAACTCAATCAGAAGATAGAATGTCAAGAACATCTTATGTAAGAAACTTAAATGTAATCAATGAAAGAATAAAGTGTCAACCTTCCTAGCATCATGCTATTACTAGTTACATTTTACGGAACATTTTTTAATTAAATTTTTTTAAATGAATTTTTTAATGAATTGAAATTTTTTTAAATTTTCTGATTTTTTTGAATTTTCTTTAATTGCCAATTTGTTTAAAATCAGCACTATCATGAAATTTGATGATTGTATTATGATACTCGCTTTTATAATGAGCTATCAGATGAATTTTGGCTGGAATTCCTGGAAACAAGTAATTATTTAAATTTATAATATTAATACATGCGAAAATAATTTTTAATTAATTTTTCATATTTACATTGCTTATTTTTTAAATCATTACCAGCGAGTATATCGGGAACATAGAGTAAACAGTCGCTACAATGTAACTCCCCTTTTACCATAACAAGTGTGCAACTTTTTTGCTTACTCTATTTTCTTATAATCTTCTGCATATGTATTATGAATATTATAACATATAAATAAGTTTTAATAATTTTAGTGTTTACAAATCTTGCAAAAAACGCAAAATAAAACTACAGTACATCTGACGCGCGTATAATGTAAACTGCAATTTTTTTAGTATATTCTTTTTTTGGGTTTTTTACATATATCTGATATGGTATGATTTATATAAAATACAATAAATACAATCTTTTGTAATTATAGTGTTTGTGTATTTATTTCCAAACGTTAAATTTCACACCGATTTTTTAAATAACGATAGTGCCGATCTTAGACGGTTCAGTGATTAACAACAAATTCCATAATTTTTAATTTTTTTGTTTTTTGTTTTTAACAAACTTTCTTCAAATTTTTCAAATAAATTTTTTTTTAACAAATTTTTTTAACAGAAAATTTCCGAAAATCCTGAAATTCCTTTACTTTTTAAATTTTATAATGAAATATTTAAAGAACATCATATGGGCCAATTTGACTCCGCATGATACGTTTATATCACTTATGTGATAACAAAGAGATAGCATATTAGAATCAG
>JADRCO010000729.1:0-27407 GCA_021464525.1 Rhizophagus sp. LPA8_4_AMF
CACTAATATTGATTCATATAAATACCGTTGACAATTCGCAATAATATCTCTATGGACAACTGCTAGATGATTATATTTCTATAAATGTAAATAAGTTTCATTATTCAGTGAACACATTGAACATTTATAACTGTTTTTATATACATGCGGCTTTCTTTTGATTAAATTATTTACAGTTGGTAATTCATCTGCACGAATTTTAATCTTGAATAAATTCACATTATGTTCATCAAAAGTAGTGATCTCACTTGACTTCTTTAATATCTTTAAAGTAGTAGACCAATCAATAATTAAAAGTATTTCACTATTATTAATTAACTTGTTACGTTATAGATTTAAAAATCTTCTATCTGTTGCATCTCATGAATATCTTTGATCATCATTGTCATATTTTTTTCTATAGGATTATGGTTCTAACAAATGATACTTTTATGTGATAACAGCTTAGGATCAATATATAAAGATTGTTTTTCTCTTCCTTCTTTAGCAAGCGTGTTTACTTTGTTGTTTTCTTCGTTTTCAGAATGAGCCTTAACTTTAAATAAAAGAACTTTTAATTTAAAAAATTTAATTATCTTGAAACATAAAATCCACCAAATATTATATAATCGTCAGGTATTAATTAATGTTTGTAAAGAAAATTCCTTTAACTGATCAAAAGTGTCAATAATTGCTTGAACATCCACATATATTTTAACATTAGCATTCTTTGGATAAACCAATAGTAACAATCAATAGTGATTAATTCTGCTTTAAAAACTGAAGGATTATCTGTAATATTAGTTTTAAATTCTAATTTCAGGTGCTTAACTAAAAATGCACATCCCATATCCACTGAAGTCAAATTATATTTCTTTAAAGAACCATCAATATATGCCTCAATCTCTGAAACCTTTTCCAATTGTTATCTTATATCTATCAAATGATTTTTTACCGTAATTAGATGAATAAACTTTAGCAAATCAGATGAAATCTGGTGATTAGAATTATTAATTAAACTTGTAAAAATAGTATTTTCTGCTCTAGCTAAGTATTCAAATACAGACATATCTAAAATATATCTATCATCAATGGATTTAGCATTGATTTTAACTGCTTTATCCCTATCTATAGAAATTAAGCATTGTTGTTTAATATTTTTTCTTTTACTTCTTGTATGTAATGTCTTAAGCTCACAGCCTGTACATTATTTAATAATTGGTAATTTCACTAAAAGTGAAAGATGATCTTTACCAATATCATGAAGCTAATGTTCTATGATCAAATCATTGTCCTTGATATCCGCTATTCTACCAATATGCGCTGAAGTAGTCTTATTTTCATAAAATGCTAACCAATTACGCTTTTTAACTTGTAGTAAACTAGTAGTTTCAGGAACAATTCTAAAATTTTTTCCTATATGAAATTCACTTTTAAGTCATCTGGAACTATTCATATCTAATAAATATCTTTGTTCAACTAATTTGAACCAATTAGGTTTAAGTCCTTTAGTATTTATATCATGGATCACTCATAAGTCGTAATAATTCAATAATCTATCATCTCCAGATGAAACCAACTGACTAATATACACAATTCCATGTTTATTGAAGTATTGATTTATACGATTATTAAAGATCTCTTTATGCGAGAAATAATTTAATATGGGTAGAGTTCCTCCTTTTATAATATTTTCTTCTATCTCACTAACTTGAATAGATAAATGGTGATCGTACATTAATGCTAACGTCTGTGCAATAATATTATATTTAACTTTTAAATCACATGCTTTAACTTTCCATTCTACTAAAGGAGATTTAATACTAATCATTTCTGATTGTAATTGTCTACACCGTATTCTAGTAACTAAACCTAGCAGACCCTCTGCATTAAGTTAATTATATATTTTAGTAACTTGTCGTTGAAGTTGAATTGTACCTACACTACTTGGACAAAAGTAGGCGGACTCCTATTTTGTTAATTACTCAAAATTGCACATAATAACAATACTTGAAATTTTAATATATAATGATATAGGATCTAATATAAATATACTCAAAATTTCAGATTTCTAGCCTTCATACAACTTTATTAATTAGAAAGAATTTAAAACAATAATTTGATAATTAATTAAATATAAAAGTGAATAAAGTGAGCTAATAGTCTAATACTGTCAGTTTATTTAGAATTGTACATAGTAATGATATCTGAAATTTTAATATGTGGCAGTACAGAGTCCTGGTTAATGTATATACATAAAATTCCTTTTTTCTAGTTTTTGTTTTTATACGGATTATGAAAAAATTAAAAGAAAATTAATGTTAAAAATAACAGTGCAGTACTTTCACATTTTCTCAAAAATTTGCATAATAAAATATTTTATTTTTTTTTTCATTGTGAAGGATATAGTTTAGAAAAAATAAATATATAAATTTTTATATTTTTGTCTTTTCTAAAAAATTAACAATTAACTTAAAAATAAAATGTCATCATTTTTTTTTAATTTAACAATCATCAGAAATTTTTAATTAATACAGCTGTATAAAAGTTAGAAGCGTGAAATTTTGATATTATGTTCTTCAAAATCTATGTTATTACATATTAAAATTTCAGGCATTGTTATTATGTGCAATTTTGAGCCATTAACAAATATAGAAAGACTGCAACAAGTATAACAATTATCAAATTTCTTTTTTTAATTAATACAGTTATATGAAAGTTAGAAGCGTGAAACTTTGGTATTATATTCTTTAAATCCTATATTAACACATATTAAAATTTTAAATATTGTTATTATGTGCATTTTTGAGTAATTAACAAAAATAGGAGTCCGCCTACTTTGTCCAAGTAGTGTATATCTTTAATTGCATATCGGTATTACATATTTATATATCTATATTTTTTTAAATTATATATAATTATATATTATAAATAATGTAACTACTATGTGCTAATTTGTCTTTTAACAATTTATGATTGTTGTCAAAATAATACTAATTATGTCCTTTCTTTCTATTTGATATAAATCTGGGCGTTCTCTCTAGATATTAAATATATACTATCAAACTGATATAATTCCAGATGTCATTATCTGCAAATATTCTGCAGTCTTATTAGACCAGTTTCCGATAACCTAAAAATTAGTGAAATACAGTATATATCTATATATTTTTAAATTATATATAATTATATATTTTAAATAATATAACTATGTGCTAATTTGTCTTTTAACAATTTATGATTGTTGTCAAAATAATACTAATTACGTCCTTTCTTTCTATTTGATATAAATCTGAGTGTTCTCTTTAGATATTAAATATATACCATCAAACTGATATAATTCCAGATGTCATTATCCGCAAAATATTCTGTAGACCAGTTTCCGATAACCTAAAAATTAGTGAAATACAGTAGTATACTAGTTTAATTATAGTCAGAAATAACCATCATAAAAGATTTCCACCAATCCAAATATGTACTTTCTTGTAGATCAGTAAGTTTTAACTTAATTACTACTTTATTGTTCAGTATCACAATTTTAAAATTTTACGGCGATTATAAATTAACTTACAAAAAAAATATTATACTACAGTAACTACACACAATCTGATTCAATTAGACAAACACGAATGAATTATTAAAACCTGCTTTAAATAATGTTAAAATCAATGTGTAATACATTAAGAACCACAATAGTCAACGGTTAACTAAATTAATATTTAATCTAGTAAAACCTACTCAGAAAATGATCATACCCAATTGCTATTTCATTTAAATTAATTATTTGATACGACAAAACTCAATTTTCAGGTAAAAAAAATCTGCGAATTCAGCTTGAAATTTTAAATAAAATCAATACAGACAGATGCATGTCATCTTATAAATTCATGTTCTAATTATTTATCAAATTATTTATGAAATTATACTTGAATCACTTTTAATATGAAATTTTATTTATATTTTTGGTGATTTGAAAATGACAACATTAATCATGAACGAAAAAGCAATTTTGCTTGTGAGAATGTGATATGAAATAGTATACTATAAGATATATTAATTGTGGTAATTAATATGACAGAAAATTACATTATTGTAAAATTTCAAAAATCATATAATAATATTTAAGTGATAATATTCGGCTACAATGTGTGTATTTTGGCCACACATAATATAAGATGCTGTATTTTTTTTTGGAAATACAAATAAAATTTCTTTTTTTCAATGAATAGTTTTTATTTTTGTAATGATAACATTAAGATTAATTTATTTCTACGTACTAAAAAAAGTAGAGTTTGTTATACAATAGAAGGGTACAAAACACTATTGATAATAACAAAAAGGGAAATTATTAAAACTTACAAAAATAAGTCACAACCAGAAGGAATGAACGAAGAAAACACATCATTATTAATGACGAAAGGATAATAAACGATAAGCTAAGATACATAAAATTTATTGGAAATTTGAAATTAGATATTGCAAATTACGTATAAAATATGTTTAACCGTGGCAAATAACCAGTTTTTGCTTATTACATCACTAAATTATCAGGCAGTCTGATGACGTTCACTGATCATAATTGTAAATTTTATGTTAAGATTTTCACATAAAATTAATGTTATATACGTAAATTTTAAAGGACTGGCGATCATTTTTTATGACATATCACATAATCTTGATGTAAATATATAACATAAATATTATAAATATGTTCTCACGTTCTCTTCTCTTCTCTTTAGGCCTTCTCTTATCTTGAATATAGTTGTATTTTCTTCGATAAGTAGCTCATTAGATGAAACTAATAAATCAAGAATATTTTCATCTGATAGGTCGTTTCTTTCTTTAGATCATCTCTTTTTTTTAGGTCTTTTCTTCGGTTCTCATTTCTTTATTACATCTTCTTTTAGGTATGTAGATTGGAAGTGTGAGTTGTGTA
Source organism: Rhizophagus sp. LPA8_4_AMF (assembly GCA_021464525.1). Classification (NCBI taxonomy): domain Eukaryota; kingdom Fungi; phylum Glomeromycota; class Glomeromycetes; order Glomerales; family Glomeraceae; genus Rhizophagus; species Rhizophagus sp. LPA8_4_AMF. Next base: position 4,916 of record JADRCO010000729.1, read on the forward strand.
TGGATGAGTGGTTTGTGTATTCCCTCTCGCTCTTTTCTCGCTTTCCATCTTCTCCTTCTCCTTCCCCTTTCTTTCCCTTTCCTCTTTTCCTCTCTCATTCGCTTTTCCAAATCGGTGTGGAATAAAAATGTCTTCCTGGAAAAAAGTGGGCGTTAATATAGGTTTTTATGTCGTACATTTTACACGTGACACTTATCTAGAGAATAAAACAAGTTTCGTACGGGTAAAAATGCTTTATTTAATAAAATATATCGTTGCCGGAAGCCGGCTTGCAGTACATAAAACTTGCGAGTATATCGCACATGATACGAAAAAAATTATTCTTCTGTTAGGGGTATACGATAATATGAAAGTAGTCTGCTGGAGGATCCCTATTAAAATAATTAGAAATTATTGCATACGCCTTTCACCAATGCTTTCAGGATGAATTTGACGAATGTCTAGAGGGATATTATTAAACGACGCTCCCAAGATGTTTCGAATTACAGCTTCAAGTCCATTAACTGCTTATTCTCTGCCGATTGTAACCGTTTGCTCAACTCTATTGCATGGGAGGGTATTAAATTGTCCTCTAGGAATAATAAGACAGTTGAGAGTAATATTGCTCATCTTGATCCCCTAAATTCAAGGATCATCATGGTGTGAATTTACTTCACTCACTCGCATGAAGCATAACTTTTTATATATATACACCTTAATTTTCGTGAAAGGGTTGAAATTTGTGAAATAAAACCGAGGGTTAAAGGTGATTAATATTGTCGTATGATGCCAAGAAAAGCTTCTCAGAATTGCAAAGTCCTCAACCCTTCATAATATGCAGTTTTAACGCTAATATTTACTTATATGATAGGTCCTATGCCGCAAGAAAGCATTTTCACATTCACATTCCTCTCGCATTTGTTTCAAAATTTTTTGTGTCATACAAACACAGCCAACTCACATGACTGTGGTCACAGGTCAGACACTCCGGACCAGTAAAATTATTTTGAGCAGTAACTATCAAGGCAGTCTACGGCCTATGATCTAAGGTAGATTACGCTCTTCTTTTTGATTAAGATTGGCTTTCTGCCTGAAATCACCTTTATGAGGGTGGAACTTCTTATTTGGACGACATATTTTATATATAATGCTTTCATCGGACAAATCAGACGAATTCATACATAGTTCATTGTTACTCTTTACACGGTATTTCTGCAGGTCATATAAATCTTCACAAAATCAATTCATTCAATATTAAAAGAAGAATTTATAACGATTTATATAATTTTGTTTATCAACAAGAAGGAACAATTGCACAACAAAAATTAGATGCAAATAATTTTGTAAAGGAATTAGAAAATATTAAATCTGAAGACAGTGAATTCTATTATTGAATTACAACAAGCAATTTGGATGTTTCCAGAATAGAAAACAAGTTATTGCCGATTTCATGATGTGGTAATTTACTTGAATGTATGATGTATAAGTGTGAAGGAATTGTAATGTAAGAAAATAAATGTGCATAATTTTGATTTTGATTTTATTTATTTAGTGATAATGATCGGAAATAATATTTAATATGAAACGATTTCGGAGACCAACAATTTTCATATTACATGATTTTTATCTGGTATTATTTGTCAACATATTTTTATAGTTGACTCTCAGCTTAACTTAGAAAACTTCATCCTAACTTATTGCTTATAAGATGGCGTAAAGATCCTAGTGATCAAACTATAATTAAAATGTGTCAAGCATTTATAATTCAGTAGGACCAAATATAAGTCAAGAAACTCCTGTAGAAACTCATAATGATGATTATATATCTTTTAAAATCGGACATGGCAGAAAGTTCGACAGCTGATAAAAGTAAAACCTGGAACAGCAAAGACTTTTTATATTTTGCTTGATGAATCAGTTCAAAAAGAAATTATTGCACATGTTTTATCAACAGTTCAAAATAGAAACCAAATACAAAATCCTGTAACTTTGCGACAAAAAGATATGAAAATGTGCTATTTTGTATGGAAATAAATAACGCCAACACAATAGCTGTTCATAAGCTCTACTGCTGTAGGTGACTTTACTGCAAGTTGAAGATGTCGAATTGGTTCAAACCATTCAGCACTGGGAATGACATTCTGCCATGAACCCTCAACATCCTCTCCTCCATGAACTTCCCATTCACATAGAATTTGCCTTGGGTTAGATAGTTGGTATCCATAGACAAAATCATCTTTATCCACTTCTGATACCTGTGTACATCTCGACGCAACCACCACCTTCTTCCATAAATCGTCTCCTTCAGAAACTAGATCTCTATAATTCATGCTTTTGATTCTGTCAGTCTCAACCCAATACACGATGATTCCATTAAATCCTTTACTTGTCTTAATCCAATCAATTGCATTGTCAATTGATGGGTTTAGGTAAAAGCTAGGACTAGACCCAAAATCGAGACTGTGTCTGCAATGTGCAACCTTGATTCCATTCTTACTAATTGCCTGGGCACTTTGATAATTTGTTGCGTGGAAGAAAGCTTGTCGTGTAGTATTTGTCAAATTGGCATCAGCGACTTTTGTATTGTTACTTAAAATTTTATCTATTCCAGTAGCGATATCACTATATGATGAGGCAAACATTTGTGGCCCGACTTTCCTATCGTAACTGTTCCATTGATTGCGTGGGAATTGTGCATTATAGAAAATGGTATCAAAGGTCATCTGAATGTTGGAACCCCATGGATTGAGAACCCATTCAAATAACCAATGATATAAAATCTTTTTAGACCAGAGGATGTCATCACACACACTATTACGGAGTTCATTTGAGGCTTCTTCTGTAAGACCCCATTCCACAAGTAATCTCTTATCATCGCCTGAAGTTACACCACTTATGCCAGTTCCCTCAATGCCAACAAAGATTTTTGGGTTCAGCCGCTGGCGTTCTTCAAGAAAATCAAACATGAGTTCCGAATTTGTTTTAATATCAAGGTGGACTTCCCCTTCAAGAAATGACCTAACGAGGTTTGATTGAAACCCTCGGCTAATGAAATAGGTCATGATTTCAGGATCAATACTGTCGCTTGTTGGTACTGTTGGTACATAAGATAATAATATGGCTCCGGGTGTAGTTGATGAGGCTGATAACGAAATGGCAGACATACGTGAAGTTTTCTCTTTTAATTATTTAAAATCATTTAATTAATGTTGTTTGAAGGTCAGAAGTGATTTATAAAAAGTTGCTTACCCTTAGTTTTTAGTTTTTTTCGAAAATTATAATACGAAACTTCATCAATGACAAGCTTCATATATCGTGCGTGCTTGAAGTATAAAACTTGTAAATATCAAAACAAAACTTAAAATTGCAGTAAAATGAGTGTTCATACCTTATCAAATGCGAGCATGAATTTATAAAAAGAATAATAAGGAATATCTTCATGGAACAAGACTGCTTGTTCGCCCAGAACTGAAACTTTAACTACTACATTTTTATATTTTACCGTACTCTTTTCCTTAATGATTCCAAGCTTAAAAGCTTGTTGTAAATAATTATTGTGTTTCGTTTTCTGCAGTTTAAATCCACTTTGGATTTCAACTATATTGTCAAAAGTCATAGTCGAATATTAGGAGTGTTAATAAAAGACATGATACGAAAATAATAAAATAATGTAAAATATTTATTTTTGCAGAAACAAGAAACAAAAAACAAAAGAAACAAGTATATGAGAAATTTTTCATTGATAAATCACTTCATTTATTAAACTTTTTGTATTGATTATATTTTGACTACTGCATATCAAATGTAATGATGTAGGTTCGAAAGAGATTGTGTCATTGCTATGATATCATGATATCACCATCTATTCAAAAAATTGATAAATGAAATTGTCTATATTTTTTTTTTATACTAATTGTAGGATGTAGCGGTTAAAATCATTAACTTTATTAATATTAGAATTTGGATCCGTTATCCGTTTGAATTTTCAATAAAGTTGTAATTTACAGTTACAAATAAGTGTTTGAAACAAAAAATTGTGAAATATATATTCCTTGCAGAATTGATAAAATTTATTTCAATTTTTTATATAGCCGTTGGATATTGATTTTAAATCAATTACTACATTATTATGAAAATAAATTCTTAAAAAACTGTTATTATAGACGATCATTGGCTTAATGACCATCTGCTACACCATTTAAATCCTGGACGATCGTCCAAATTATTAATATCCGTTCAAACAACGGATCCAAACTCTAATTAATATATATTACAAGACACTATTTTTTTCACAATAACAGACATGCATGTCACAGGCGCAGTAATCTGTGGCGCAGTACCACTAACTATCGAAGCACTTTAGCAATTACGTATTTATGTCATCCATAGACAAACCCGTAAATAGACGATAGTGAAAAAGTTTTAACTCTTCCTATCATAGCCCTACCCATATGTGCATCCACATTGATGCTGCTGAAGAGACCATAAACCTTTCGAGCTCTTTCAATTCTTTTTCGAAGAGCTTCTTCTGAAACATCTTTGGGAATTTGTGTCTTCACATCATCAGCAACTAGAGACTGAGACGCCAGATCTCCATGATTCAATGATCTATAATGATCATACCATTTTGTCAATGCTTCTCCAAAATCAAAGTAATAGCGAAGAACATCTTGCGTTGTCTTTTTAAGGTGGTCTTCACCAGAAACAATCTTATTATATAGGTTGTGTAAAATATTTGAGTCGGTGTTCGATTCAGAGGTGAGTACAGGCTACAAGATTTCTTCATTTTCGGGATCAGCAGTAGTTGACTCCTTAATCAGTCTTTGCAACTTGGGAATTTCCCCTATCAACTAGATTCTTAGACTGCTTTGCCTTTTTACTAGTAGATGCGGATGATTCGTTACTATCTTCCCTAGAACGTTTTTTCTGCGCGCTACTCGAAGCCTGTTCTACTGGAACCGTTTTCAAATCGTCAGTTTTCATATCAGCTGATGGGCAGATAGGACACAACTTGCGTGGATTAACGATGCAATTGTAATGCACGATATGCTTGCAGGTTAAATATACGAGCGGTTTTGAGGGAGCTTGAGGAGGAATCGAAGAAAGCCTAGAGGAGGAAGGCACGAATAAAGGCCTCCAGAGCATATAGCGCATCTAAAATTACTTTTGACTCGTTGAGTTGCGATAACTGGGAATTCCGGTTTGTGACCATATCATCATCAACAAGATAGTGCGGAAATAAGATTTTGAGGATAATCATGTCTGTAATTATGTATATCAATCAAACCACCTGATTTATTTAACAACACAAATGTTATTATTATTATTTAGGTGACATTTTTTTATTAAATAATTCAAAAGGTTACGATCAAGTTCGTTATATAATTTTTTTTTTATCAGAATATTTTTAATATTAGAAAAAACTCAATGCATTTTTTATTTATTTATTTTAGCATCAAGAATTACAAAGTAAAAATATGGTAATTACGGTTTTTTTTTTTAAAAAAAAAGGTTTTTCATACTTACCACGTAAACTATTTTTTTTTTTTTTAGTTATTACAAAATAATTCGGAAATTAATTTTTGATCAACGCATTCAAAATACAAGATTCTCCGTTTCAATAATTAATTATATATATATTTTTTTCAATTCAAAATTTTTTTCATATTATTTTCAGACTGATAATTCTCATAATCAATACGATCAAAATGAATAGCCTGTTGCATTATCTGTAATATATAATATTTTTTATCGTAAAGAAGGATGATAATTTCCAACAAATTTATATATGTATATTATTTTATAGTCTCATATGCCACAAATATCATCAGTCAATGAAATGTATCCTCATCATAACATGAGATAATAATATATCATTTGTGATATCTCGTCATCTAATAATATCTTGAGTCTGTTTGTATGTTACACTTCGAGACGCTGCTGTTATAGTATAATGAATTCAAACTACAACATATTAATTAGAAATGGCGCAGCGAACATTATCGGCGTTCGTATTTCATTATATATACTCAAATAAAACGTTTGCTGCGCATGGTTTGTTTGGTGTACAGAAAATTTAAAAATTATTGAGCATACCGGATTAAAACATGTAATTAAAAGTTTGTGGATCCTCGAAAGAGATTAGAGAATATGAAGGAGTAGATACTTGTAATGATGTCATCGATAAAAGATCTGGAGATGGAAATGGGCTTTCCAAAACCATTTGTGAAGGTTGATCCACAAGGCTTTGAGACTCTCGATAAGATTTCTTCTGGGGCATCCACCTTTGATTTATTATGTATGTTGAAAAAATACATCAAAGTTCGCAATTAAAAAATTTGTTGAAAATTCTAATAAAGAAGCCATTATTAATGAGATATGTTACTAATACAATTTTAAAATACAATTTGATATTGTTTATTTAAATAAATTTTTAAATTCGTTAACAGATATTCAACTATTATACATGCCACAATATTTTCGCACTGGATTTCCAAGAAGGGCCAGTAAAAGAGATAGAAACTTATAAGCCACCAAGTAGAAAGTATATATGATACCTCATCTTTTTGTTCTTCAATATTCATATTAAAGGATAAACAATGTTCAATAAAGGTAATTTTTTAGTATTGTCATTATAAAATTATTTGTACAAATTACCTACTTTAATCTTTTTTATAGTTGTAGCTAAAATCTTGTCAAGCGTCTTGGAAAAGGTGATAATCCACAGTTGATATTTTTAATGTTCAGTATATATTAAAAACTAAAGCTAGTGGAATCTCTACCAATTTTTAAAAGATGTTAAAGCAAATGAAGTTATTTTATCTGTGCTCTCCAAAATTAATGAGGATCCGACGCTTGTAATCATCCAGTTGACGCCGGTGCTTTTTGTGATTTAGAACTTACAATTGGAGAAAAACCAAACACTACAATTTTTTCGTTTACATTCAGTAATCTTAAAAATTCGTACAACTTATTTTAAAGAAATATTATCTAGCGATAAAATCATAAAATAGAAAAAAGAGAATAACATTTTTAAATTTATGGAACTTCAACGTTTTTACAAATGCCAACAATAGCAGAGATAATGACCTGTCCCATACTCTTAAAAGTCTTATTGAATTTATTAAACGTTCCAAAGGTCAATTGTCGTACTGTATTCATGTTTGAATCTGAAAGTGACTTATATGAATGTATACACAATTTCCAGTGTGGTAAGTGTGAGAAAATTTTACCGTAAATAAACACATTTCAGCCATTTTATGAATATTAAGTCAATAAAAAAAAAATTTTTTTTTGAGATATCTTATGAATATCTCTCAATACATAATATAATAAAAAAAAAAATTGTCTTCAAAAATGAAAGTAGAGAGAAAGTTAAAACGGATTGAAATTGATCCGGCGGATCGGATGAAAAATCAATCCGTTTTTATTTTCTCTTTTTTTTTTGTATTAAATAGTAATTTTTTAAACTACTAGACTGTGCATTGTGATACAGTCTTATAATATATAAAAAAAATTCTAATCTTTATCAATTAAAATCCAAGTATAATTGCCAAAATGTGCCCTTTCGAATCCATCCCGGATCGCAACTCTAGACTCCCGCAGGAAATTTGAGATGCAAGACGTTACGTTTTCAGTAATTACAATTATAGATTGGTGACGAATGGTACTTATGATATCTCTCCCGAATTTTCACTCAACTGGTCATAAATCTCTAATTTTTTGTCACCGCTACGGTGCTGCTAATTTCTTATTGTATTTTTCACAAAAAAATACACTTGCATCATTACAGTATTAATTTCACTAGTATTTGTTCTTTCTCATTGATAATAAGGGTGGAACCACATGTTTAAATATAGGATCACAAGAGGTTTTTAATGCTGAAAATATAATTGCTGTTGCAGGAACTAAGCAACATCAAATTTAATCTATTAACGAAATAAATTCTATGCTATTTGAGAATGACAAGCGTAAATTCTACATTATATCACTATATTCTCTTTCGTCCCTTACATATGCACTATAAAAATATTCCTTCAGTTTAATTGATCTTATACTTATTTATTTGAACTCCCTCAAAGTCAGTATTTCAGGTATTACTCAGAAATTGCCTATAGATCAAAGTTGGAATGTTTCCTTTAAAGGAGAATTATGGGAAGTTATTCAAGAGCTTAGAATTTTAGAAGAAATCGAATTAACGAATTCAATTTATCGATTTAGATGAACATTATTTCAACCTAGTTAATTTTGATGAAAATTTAGATTATATCAAGGAATCAATCATGTTATTAATTGGTCTCAATATTACTTGTTGAAATGGAAAAGATGTTAAGCGGTTAGGTTCTCGTTAAACTATGTATTGTGAGTTACCGTAGTTGACACAATATCAGGAGCCTTAAATAATAAATTTTTTTTTAGAAATTTTTATAAATAGATTAATATATATATTTTTTACAATATTTTATTTTTTAAATGTAACAAATATAAGTTATATAACAGCATAGAATTATTTTTTTAGTAAGAATAAGCACTTTTCATTAAATATTATAAGAATAAAAGTATTTCATTTTCGTTAAGTTGATTTCTATTGTGTACAGTTAATAAAAAGCGTTCACAACTTTATAGAAAGTTTTTAAATTCCGTTAGGTTGTTGGCTTGTTGCTTATAATTAGTATAAGCAAAATTTGAAGTCGTTCTTATTGAACGATGACTTTTAAATAAAAAATGTACGGACTGGTAAGAAAAAAAATGAAAATAGGAACAGTGCCGCCTAGTTTGTCAAGGTTTTTGGCTATTTAAGGCCTTCAAAAGAATTGATTTCTGCAAATTATTATGAAAATGGAATGGAAATGGGAAGTGTAGTCCAATCTCAGTTGAACTAAAGAGAAAAAGTTGAAAGGGGATACATAACTATAATTTTAATACCTGTTATCACATTTGCCCAAGCGATCGTTATTAAGTCCTAGGTGCTGTTTAAGGGTAGCCAGCCATTCGTGTAGAACTATATAGTCCTTCGTTACACTTCGGACTAATTTTATGTACTGTATGATTTAATTATAATATTAATTTTTATTAATTTTATTCAAAATTGAATATAGCCTTTGAAAGATATTATTACAATTAATGTATTTCAATGGGGCAGTTCCGCAAGTGTCCATCTGTTGTAGACCAAACGTGCATTTGTCCCAAACCCGCACATCGGCTTAAATTAGAAGATCGTCGCTGGTACAGTCTTAAGGCATTATTAAAATGGGCTTCTAATTTAGGCCGATGTGCAGGTTTGGGACAAATGCACGTTTGGTCTACAATATCCAAATTCAAATTTAGACAATTTCTTCATTTAATGCAAAGATAGACTGACGGACGTGATTTATTCCGGACTGGTTTTAAACCAGTTTATGCTCAAACCGATATAGTTAGCTAAAACTAGTTAGTTTACTAGTTTAATAATTAAATGATACAGTAGCATGTCATTTTAGAAAAAAATAGCTAGTTTATTTAACAGTTAAACTTTTTTGAAAGTAATTAATAATATTGTAATTTATGCTCCAAATTAGAAAATTAATAGTCTAAACTAGGTCTTAATCCTGTTTCATCTAATTCGAGACCTGAAACTAGTAGTTTGAAGCATAAACCGAACTAGTCGAACCATTTAACATTAATGACAAACCTAGAATAGCCATTAATAAAATAAATATATTTCAATTTTCAATAGTCGCTAAACAAATTTTATTTATACAATATTTGCAAATTTTTTCTGGATTTTTTTCCTGGATTGCCGGATCAGTCGGATCAATAAGTTCAATAAGTTATTGTACAGGGTGATTTAAAATAAAAAAGACCTATTAACTTAACATTTTCGTATAGATTTACTACGCCTATAATTTATTTAACCCAAAAAATGTTAGGAACTTAAACTGCTACAACGCAACAGTCTATTTTGATCGTACCATTTATTTAATTTTAAATTGGTTTAAACCTTCGAAACCGGAAATACTTCCTCATTTTATTTATTTTTTTTTTTGCGCCTTTTTCAGTTCGCTATGTCATCATAGATTATATTTGATGAACAAACAACATTTCGCTATATATACAACCTGTTAAAGAACTTGATGATTTTAATATCCTTAAATTAGTTAATTAGAAAATAATAATATAAAAATGAATATAAAGAGCTCACTTCCCAGTTCCCACCAGAGTCTTAGTTCATAAAAAAGATACAACAGCAATAGAAGTATAGAACTTTTCCATAGAAAATCAATTTATAAACTCTATTAACAAATGGATAATAATTTCACGTATTATTAAATTTTTTGGTCTCATCTAAGATAACTAAAAGAGGTTAGACCCAATGGTCTCATGAACGAGTAAAAAAATATATACAGTATACCAGCAGATTATTTGTAACACAACTTTTTTATAATAAATAATAATAAACAATTTAACCGTTTTGTTTTTAAATGGACTCCTGCATAAGTAGCAGATAAACAGATTTATTAATAATCAATATTACTATATTTATATTATACGTAGTTAAATCGCAAATTCCTACAAAAATTTGGATGTTATCAGTTCAATTTTAAAATGCCAAACACTTGTACTTTATATAAAAATAAATAATATAAAAAATGAATATAAAAGAGTTCACTTCCCAGTCCCCACCAGAGCATTAATTCGTAAAAAAATACAACAGCAAATAGAACTTTTCCACAGAAAATCAATTTATAAACTCTATTAACAAATGGATAATAATTATAATAATTTCAACTTTATTGATGATAATGACTTACGATCGCCAACGGCTGATTCTCAACTAGAAAATCCAAATGTTAATTACAATACTCTTTGCAACTACAATAATAATAGTTGTTCCATGATGAATACCAATACATCTGGTAACGTTACTATGTCTTCGCAATCTTATCCTATCGCCTCATCGGAATCTCCCACACCCCTTACCGCAATATACTCAACAACAAATTCAACAAGTTCAACAACCTATTTATCAACAAAATACTGAAAGTAACATTCAACAACAATTCTTCAACACTACTCAGCCTATTTCCCTGAATGTACCGCATTTCGTTCAAAATAGTTCTTCACTGTTCGATGCTTCTCAAATTAACCATTCTGAAATCATTCCATTTGAAATTCCCGGGATCAAAATTATTGTTATACCTACTTTTCCTCCAATGACTAATTCTTCTCAAACGAATCATTCTGAAATCTTTACATTTGACATTCCTGGATTCAAAGTTATCATTATTACACTTTCTTTTCAATGATTAATTCCTTTAAAATGAATGAACCTTTCTGAAAGCTTTAACATTCTCGGGACCTAATATTAATTTGATATGTTACTGAAACTTACAAATATATTGTACGCATTATTATTACCACAGTTAATTTTTTTTATTCTTTATTATACTTTTTATTTCATTCTTTTATTATCCTATTTGTAAGATGGTTATCAAATAAAGTATTTGTTAAATCTAAATCACATTTAATATTTATGATATATCGGAGGATTTATCCCCTTTGCGTTAAAACTTAAAAGTGATTCTTAAAAGATTTTTGAATTGACAGAGATTAAATTATGAGTTGAATAAAAATCTATGTTTGCGAAACTTATTAAACATAAAATAACCCCATTTCGCTAACAAAAACCATTTCTCACTGATTTTATCATGCCTCATAAAAGGCCGGACAAACTCGATTTTTCGGTTCTCGTCACTCGGCCGGGTCACTTTTTGTAAACTTCGAAAAATATTTTTTATATTTTTTTACTATAAAATTGACCGGGTGGATTTTTTAAAAAAATTGAAAATTTTTTTTATATGTTGTTTGTATTTTTGAAAAATTTTTTATTATAAAAAATAAAAATAAAAACTGGGACCCCGGGTCGATTTTAAATTTCAATGTTACGATCGAGTTTGTCCAGCCAAATAGGTTAATATTATTCCGATCATATTAATTATTAAATCCGCAGCCTTTAACTAACTATTTTATAAAATGTCGTAAAATGAGATCTCATAGTACCGTCTAAATAAGAGCGACAAGGAAGCGATTGTAAAGTAGCAAAAGATCTGTCATCGTTATAAAAGAATGTACAATACATTATCCTAATAAAATCTCCGAGATATATTTTTTTTCTGTCAAATGATTTTTTTTTTTCAAAAACTTTTCCAATTTGTTGTTCACAAGAAATAAGAAATGGTTAATTCCATATATAATTCCAAGTTATCGAGTTTAGGCAAAAAAAATCTCATATTTTTGACAAAACATAAATAAAAATCTGTCAATTTAATAATTTAAATTGGCAATACGAGTATTTCTATCATTGATTATCACGTCCAAATTAAACATCCATACTTTGTAATAATGCATTGAGGCAACTTCTCTATAGTCTTTAACTATGTTACATTTTACCAACGCAATGCGTCTATAACGTATTAATTGGCGTGACAAATAGAAGCCGTTAAACTTACGAGGGTTTTTATTTAAAGTATATCACGGGCCATAGTATTCCAAGACAATTAAGAGCTACATAAAACGTCTCAAAGACCAGTGACACCGGAAGAGGTAATTTTTTGAGATTCTATTTAAAATAATTACGATAATGTATTTTCATTTTATTCTAATTAAATAAGGGAATTGGCCCGGGTATCTTACCGGAGATTTGAGCCTGTACCCGGAAATATACATAGGGGCATATCACCTTTCAAAGATTATTCAAGGCGTAAAAGACGTATGACTTGAAAATTCTTTCCTTTTTAATGAATTAAATGAAGATTCTTTAAAAAAATTTCCGCATGCATTTAATTTAATCTTGCAGGGTACAAGAATTTATATTGTGTAATATATTTTACATTACAATTCCTAGTATTACATCCTGGTTATTTTAAATTGCGACCACCAAATCTAATCAAATAAATAAAAACAAAGTAATTAGTTAAACACCCCAATTTTAAATAGTTCATGTTATCATAAAAAATATATATGTCAAATAGGTAATTCTATCAACTTTATTTGCTATCGAAGAATATTCGGTAAAATATTATTCCGGCAAATATGTTTAAAACTTTTTTTTTTATTTATTGAGCAGTACATATATTAAAAGTATTAATTAAATTTTTTTTAATACAAAAATAATAATTACGCCTAATCTTTATTGTCTTTCTTTGTGATATAATGGATAATGTATAAAAACCATAACTTTTGGATCTTTATAATAAAAATTTTGATGAAGATAAAAGATGATATCTCCGCGAAAGGAATATCCAATAGATTGGAAAAAGAATTTCATTCAAAGCCAGTGTTCAAAATTGGATGTACGGAATGTGCGCTCTCACAAGCTATGGTTAATAGTAGTGCATCCAGTAATATGGCGCACATCATCTATAAATTACTATGTGAACACTGCATTCCAACTAAACAGATTTATCCCTATTAGGTAAAGTATGGCAAAATTTGGGGGTTCAGATTTGGGGTTTGAAGTTTGTGGAGAGCATTCCAACTAAACAGAGTTTCAAGAAATTTATCCGTATCCGGTAATATTTTGTAGGTTCAGATTTGGGGTTTGATGTTTGTCCAATTGTTTTCATTATCTACTTATCTACACAGTTTTAATTCGGACTAAGGACAAAATATGCCGATCATAGATTTTGTTTCTATATGTGTACACGCTTGTATTTTATAGTAAAAAAAAATAATATAAAAAGGTTTGTTTTATCTCATCGCAACTAAGAAGATATTTTAATTCATAAATAATATATAACAACAACATAATTTGTCAACTCTATTAAAAATGGATAATAATAACTTTATTAATAATGGATTTAATAGTAATTTACAATCGAAAACAACTGACAATCGAGTAAAGGATTCAAATATTAATTACCATGATGCAAATACTCCTTGCAATTACAATAACGGATATCCCATGATGAACGGTTGTGTATTCCCAACATCTTACACCAATACACCTGCTTACACCGATACACCTGCCAACGGTATTATTTCTGATTTGTCTCAATCTTATCCTACCTCCTCATCAAATCTCCCACATCCTCCACCATACGTTTCGCAATACGACGGCCAGAATGCAGCGCAATTCACTCAAAACAATTCTTTACTATTTAACTCACTCAATATGACTAATTCTTCTCAACTTAACCACTCTGAAATCTTTACGTTTGAAATTCCCGGGATCAAAATTATCGTTATACCTACTTTTCCTCCAATGACTAATTCTTCTCAAACGAATAATTCTGAAATATTCACATTTGACATTCCTGGTCCAAAGTTATCATTATCACACTTTTTTTCCAATTATTAATTCCTTTTAAATAAGCCTTTCCGAAATCTTTATATTTAACATTTCTAGGACTTAACTTATTCATTTGATATGTTTGCTCACAAAATATATTATATGCATTATTATTATCATAGTTTATTATTATTATTATTATTTATTTCATTATTCCCTATTTGTAAGATGGTATTTAAACGTTCAAAATAAAGTATTTGTTAAATCTAAATCACATTTATATTTATAAAAAAGTTACCCGCCAAAACGTCAAATTGAGGTCAGTGATTGAGAGAATCATTGCACAGTTGTTACATTTTAATTGACTTGACTATTTATTGGTTTTTATTTTATATTATTACCATCCGGAAACGAATTTCTGGAAGGGTAGTACAGGAGTTACCTTAATCACGCGTAATCAATTACATCTACGGTTAATATGATCTTCACATTTATACATACATGGTTCACTATATCTGATATGTAGTATACATACCTATTTGATGCGCAAATTTTTTTTCTAAATTAACTAATTCCAATGCTTCAGCTTCATCAAGTACCTTTTTGCAGCTTCTTGAGCAAAAATTTGGAGTTCGCGCACTTTAAGAGCTAATTTTCTTTCTTCTATAACAAAATATCAATATTATGTTCACATTGTTTAGAATCCCTATCCGATAAAGGTTGCTTATCTTTTTGTTAGCTTTAGCATTAGTTGAATTAATTAATTACAATTTCCTTATTTTTACCATTTCGTGAGCCTAAATATATTAATAATAATTTTTTGATTTTAAATATTTAAAACAAGCTTTACGTGTATTACTTTGAAAATTTTTTTAATTTCTCCATTATCACGTCTTGTTTAGGGAACCCCAAATTTATATTCATTAGCGAATATAAAAAGGTGAGTATGTTGTTTAACTAAATTTTATCATTTTTTAAAAAAAAAGAAAAGAAAAATGAAAAAAATAATAAACGCCAAAAAAAAACATTTGTATATTTTTTTCATTTTTTTTTATACTCACTCATGTTCATTTATATATATTTTTTTTGAAGTTTACTAAGAACAACAACAACATTAATCATGATCGACGGGCGTGATATACGTGATAAAAACAGGCCTCAGCGAAAATAATGGCGGTCAGTTTTTTGATATCATGAATAAAATTATAGTAGTAAAAATTTTTATTTTCTGAAGGAGGAATAGAAAATACATGTATTTCATTCTTCATAGTATTGTTCATTATTCATACTTTTAATTACATTCTTTTAGTATGTTTTTTAATATTTTCTCAATTTTCTCGCCCATTCAGAGGTCCATTGGATTCCTTATAAAAAAAGAATGTCTGAAATTGTCATCGAAAATGTACAGAAAATGTCCAGGTGTCCAGAAAATGTCTGGAAAATTGCAATATTCCGGACGCCAATTCTTCTCTGTTCTTGTCTACATATTAAAAATAATAATTAAAATAAAATTTTTGAACCGGAAATGAAAAAAATTTCTATTATAAGCAAAATATTGGAAGATGGAACTTTGGGATACTATGTATGGGTACTGTAACCTGCAAATATTCAGTACGTCTTTTTTCAGTTTTAACTATTAAAATGTGGAGGTAAGCCAATCATTAACAAAATGATATCATTAACACATTAAATCGATAGAACTTACTGTAGGCGCAATGTCATACATGAATGAATTGAATGATTGTATTCACTGCTTGTAAGATCCAGTTTCCGGATAATGGCAAATAAAATTATTATAAATAATATAATTCGTGTTCATAAAGTTTATTTAAATTCAAATGAGTAGAACATAAGAGTAGAACATGATACTGTTACTAAACTCTAAAAATGAAAAAAAAAAAAATTATAAGAAATATTGATGATTATACAGTATAACCTTATTTATTATTTTTATTACTTCATCTATAAAGAAAAAAATATATGTATAATACTTTATTCTTTTCATTTTATAATTTCAAATTTTTTGACGTTCATTAATGTTAAATAGGAGGTTAATGTCGCACATACATGTAATTAGTATTGTCATCTATATAAATTATCTACATCCCAAGACGAAAATAATAGCGGTGCGAATATCACTTGTTGTTTTGGATATAGGATTAGTATTTTCCATTTTCCTATTTAAATTAAAACTTGCAATACCAAGTAAATTCAAAATTTATTTACACTTATTTACGTATATTTGATATTATATGAAATAAAATTATGCTTTAATTTATGGACATATTACGATTTTTTGTATAATACTAGCCGTTAACCCGTTGCTTTGCAACGTAAGTAATGTAAAATCCGTTGGATCATTTGATATTTGGTTATATATATAACCCGGCCCCAGTATCACCAACAACTTTTCTTCCTCATCACCGGCGTAAATAATCCCGTGGGGATAAATAACGTGACTATAGAACTTGGTATGATAACACAATACAAAATATTTTATACAGGTTAGTCTAAAATTACGGTTACACAATGAAAATAATTAGAAGTGCATAATTTTATTTATTAATTTATGAACATTGCGTTTTATAGGTGTTATTGTATGATCAGCCGGACACTTTCCCCGTCTTTAATTTAGATCAGGTGAGACATTAAGTCATCTCAGATCATTAAAAGACAGCAAAATAATTGGCTATCGAGGAATATTCGGTATTTAAAAGATTATTCGGCAATAACTTTTTAAGACTATTTTTTTTTTATTTATTAAACAGTATAAAGTATTAATTAAAATTTTTTTAATGATTTTTGAAACGTGAATGAGCGTTAACTTCATTTGTCGGATTACTACTAAACAGATGTTCAAGGAATTTATCCTTTTATTTGTATATCTTTTTTTAAGTTCACCTATATATGATTAAGCGCTTAATTAGCAGAACTGTTTTAGTATTTTGGTACACATATTATATTAATTCAAAACCAGTTGTGTACAAAGAAAAATGGCGCTTGTAGATAAATTGTATAAAAAAAAAATAAATATAAAAAGGTCTCTGTTTTTATCTCATCAGAACCAAAAAAACATTTTTCATAAATAATAGGTATAACAACAAACAATAATTTATAAACTCTATTAAAAATGGATAATAATAATCTCAACTTTATTAATAATGGATTTAATAGTGAATTACAATCGCAAACAACTGATACTCGTTCAGAAAATTCAAATATTAATTACCATAATGCAAATACTCCTTGTGATTACAATAACGATCCTATGATGAACGGTGGTTTATTCCCAGCACCTTACAACAATACATCTGCTTATACCGATACACCTGGCAACGTTACTATTTCTGATTTGTCTCAATCTTATCCTACCGCCTCATCAAATCTCCCACATCCTCCACAATATGTTTCTCAGAATGCAACGCAGTTCATTCAAAATAATTCTTTGCTATTTAACTCACTCAATATGACTAATTCTTCTCAAACTAACCATTCTGAAGTCCTTACATTTGAAATTCCCGGGATCAAAACTATCATCATACCTACTTTCCCTCCAATGATTAATTCTTCTCAAACGAATCATTCCGAAATTTTTACATTTGACATTCCTGGGTCCAAAGTTATCATTATCACACTTTCTTTCCAATGATTAATTCCTTTATTAAATGAACCATTCTAAAATCGTTCTCAGAATCTAACTTATTCATTTGATATGTTTACTTGTAACTCACAAAATATATTGTACGCATTATTATTACCATAGTTAATCATTTGTTTTTATTCTTTATTATTCTTTTTATTTCACTCTTTTATTATCTCCTACTTGTAAACGGTATTTAAATTTTCAAATAAAGTATTTGTAAAATCAAATTAAATATTCATGAAAAAGACACCCGTCAAAGTGTCAAATACTATTACACAGTTGTTATGATAGGTACATTTTTATTAAACTACTCACCCTTCCTTTGATTGTTTTTTATATAAAAGATCCAGCGTCAAAAAGGTTCGTGACAAATATTGAAAATATCAATTCCAACTAAGGTAATAATGTATAATGGTCGTAGTGAAAATTTATGAAATGTATTTTTTATTTCTAGGCATGCTACTGGTTCATTTATTAGTGAATATAAAAAGGTGAATTTGTTTAATTAATTTTTATCATTTTTAAAAAAGAAGAAATGAAAAATGCCAAAAAAAAATGCCAAAAAAAACTTTGTATTCTTAAATGACATGTCTATTATTATTATTATTATTATTATTATTAAATTTTTCTTTTTGTAATTTACTAATAAGCGAAGAAATGAATAAAGTCTATTACTGGCCAGAACATATGTTGACAAGGCGTGAATATACTGATATACGTGATATATCGGTAGATAATATTATTAATATCGTGCGACGTTGACCACCTTCTAAATCATTGTTAGTCGTCTCGTAATTTTATCGATAATTTGGTAAACAATGAACTTCATTTTGTAAGATGCGCAGTTTTTACGTAATTTTAGTTATTTATGTATTTGCCGTAGTAAAAGTAATAATTTTATTTATTAAAGAAGTGGTTTGTAACTTAAATACTATGAACAATAAATAATTGAAAAAAAAACAATGATTCTTTGCAATTAAACTGATTGAATGAAGAAAAAAAGAATATAAAGAATAAAGAATTTTTGAGAAAGTAAACAAGGATTTTTTTTTTAAAAAAAATATTATTAAGACTTTTAGGGGAAAGTTTAAATTTTAAAACTCCAATGTGATCGAAATTAGAAATATTCAAATAATAAGTATCCATTCTTCGTGTTTAAAGCAACTGAATGAGATAGAATCATGCAGCAAGCAAGAAGAATAAAACCAATTTAACCGACATTTTGTTTCCTTTATTAAGTATATTTTAAAGGAAAAGCCTATTTATCATCTTGTCCATTATTATAGATAGTCTTTACTGAACCGTACTAGCACTAATTTAGATGTGATTACCAAATTGCGTTTAAATTATTAATTGAGTTGTAACCATACTTTATATAAAAATAAATAATATAAAAATGAATAATTGAAATTAGAAATAAAGTTTGATATTTTTTTTTTAAAAAATACTCCTTAATAAAATACCCCTCATCATCACATGTTGAATAAGTGATTCACTCATATCCCGCATATAATTACAAATAACTTATGCTGTGTCAATGAGATAATTTGATATACATTAAAAATAAAATAAAATAGAATAGAATAAATAAAAGTAAAATAGGTAAAATAAATAAATAAATAAAAAAGTAAGTAAATAAATAAAAAAGTAAATAAATAAATAAATAAATAAAAATAAAGCAATATATATACATATATGTACATATACTGTATGTACAGTTATATATATACATATATATATGTATGTATATAATTATTGAATGTACTATATTTGATAAGCTAAATAAAGTCAAAATTATTGATATATATATTAACAGATATCACAAAATCTATCCTAATGTAAATATTATATTAAAAGAACCAAATAAAAGAGTTCATTTCCCAGTTCCCACCAGAATCTTAGTTCATAGAAACAGATACAACAGCAAACAGAACTATTCCACAGAAAATCAATTTATAAACTCTATTAACAAATGGATAATAATTATAATAATTTCAACTTTATTGATGATAATGACTTACGATCGCCAACGGCTGATTCTCAACTAGAAAATCCAAATGTTAATTACAATACTCTTTGCAATTACGATAATAATAGTTGTCCCATGATGAATTCCAATACACCTGGTAACATTATTATATCTTCGCAAACTTACCCTACCGCCTCATCAGATCTCCCATACTACTTACTGCAATATACTCAACAACAAACTCAACAAGTCCAACATCCTATTTTTTTTATGTAAACAAAACGTATGTACGTATGCTTATTCAATGCCGAATGGTCTGTTATCAACGTGAATCGTTTAATCCATTTACAATGTTCTTTTCAGGCCGGGACGATCTTTTTAACTGAATTTTGGCTTTGACCAACAAAATATTGAAAATAACATTCAACAACAATCCTTCAACACCACTCAGCCTATTTCCCAGAATGTATCACACTTCATTCAAAATAGTTCTTACCTGTTCGATATTTCTCAATTAACCATTCTAAAATTTATACGTTTAAAATTCCTAGGATCAAAATTAACATAATACCTACTTTCCCTCCAATGATTAATACTTCTCAAATGAATCATTCTGAAATCTTTACATTTGACATTCCTGTGTCCAAAGTTATCATTATCACACTTTTAAAATGAACCTTTCCAAAATCTTTAACATTCTCGGACCGTTAATATTAATTAACAAATTTGATTTTTCAGTTCACGTCACCCGGTTGGGTCACTTTTTCAAATTTAAATAAAAAAAGTTTATATATATATATATAATATCACGTGACTACAGCATGTAATTTTATTGGCGATTATATTGCTTATTATTAAAAATAATAAAGGGTATTTCTAAATATCACAAGAAGTGATGGTGAATTTATGATGTAATGCCGGCCAGTGCTTTATTAGATTTTTAATTCTGGCCAAAAGTACTTCATAATACTGGTATGGTGACAATCACTACTGGTGAGCTTTAGCAATTTCAATAATAAACAGTAAAAAATAAAAGTACCATTTATAAATTAGTTTTTTAATTTTAATTTGTATAAATTTTTTTTCTTCCTCTCTTTTTACTAGCATATCAAGCTTCTTCAAGCGATGCATCATTGTGCTGAAACTTTTTCACCGACTAATATTTTTGGTAGCCTAGATTTCACCAAAATTTGCTTCCCGCCAATCAGATGATAAATGTAAAATCGATCTTTCTTCAACAAAAGTCTTTCGTTTTTGCTTCTTTTTCAAACAAGTAAACCCTCCCAATCTTTCAAAATTTCTGATTTGTAACTTATTCGCACATGTATAGTATAGGTATACTTTACGGTTTACACAAAATTTTTTTATTAATATGAGACCCTGGATCAATTTTAAATTTCAATGCGTGAACCGAAAAATCAAATTTGTGTGGTCTTACATTTAAACTCTCAAATATATTGTACGCATTATTAATATTATAGTATATATTTTTTTATTCTTCACTATTCTTTTTATTTCATTTGCGTTAAAAATGATTTTATGAGAGATTTTTGAACCGACAGAGATTAAACTATGAATTGAATAAAATCTACATTTGCGAAATAATTAAACGTAAAATAGGCATAAAAAAAGTCATTCCTCACCTACATAGTTTTATCATAGCCGACTTCATATTAAATACCGCAGCTGTGTTTAAATCATTTCCGGTTTAGCCAGTAAATTATTTACGTAAATATTTTTATAAAAAGTCTTATAAATTATTGTAAAAAGAGACCTCATTGTAGTACCGGTTAAATAAGGATGGCAAGAAAATGACAGGAACATTGCAAAGTAGCAAAAGATTCTGTCATCATTATACATTATCCTAATAAAATCTCTGAGATATATTTTTTTCTCCCAAATGATTTTTCCAAAAAAAAAATTTTCCATTCGTTGTTAACAAGAAATAAAAAATGATTGGTTTCATATAACAGACCAATATTGGTAATATTTTATCAAAATATAATTTTGTATTTCCATCATTGACTATCACGTCCAAATTAAACATTCCGTACCTTTGTAATAATGTTTTGGGTGATAAATAAAATTATTATTTCGCTCAAAATAGTGTGCAACACACCGTTTTAAATAATTCCTGATACCATCAAAAAAAAAAATAAAAATGTGTTAAATTAGAAATTTATCAACTTTATTGGCTATCGTTATCTATTAAACAGTATAAAGTATTAAATAAATTTTTTTAATACAAAAATAATAATTTATAACGCCTGATTTTTGAGAACTTACATCTTTTACAATAAAATTTTGAGCGTTAATTTCATTTGTCGTTTCAAATCATTAATTACCTCGTTCAAACTAAAGAAATTTATCCTTTTATGTGTATATCTTTTTTTTAGTTTCAACTATATATGATTAGCGGAAAAAAAAAATAAATATTTGTATAACCAAACATAAAACACAAAAGGTACACATTTTGTGTTACTTCAAACCGGGGTACAAGAAAAATAAATAAATTGTATAAAAAAAAAATAAATATAAAAAAGTCTCTGTTTTTATCTCATCAGAACCAAAAAAACATTTTCATAAATAATAGGTATAACAACAAACAATAATTTATAAACTCTATTAAAAA
>JADRCO010000730.1:0-27379 GCA_021464525.1 Rhizophagus sp. LPA8_4_AMF
TACAAAGTCCAATAGTTCAAATGTCCATTAGTCTAATAGCTCAATAAAAATGTGGATTTGGATCATTCATCATTGTACAAAGTCCAATAGTTCAAATTTCCAATATTCCAAAAAGCCATCACCGATCGAGCTTTATTAATATTAATATAATCTGGTAAATCTACTACTAGTAGTTTTTATCCAAAACTTCATCATTCAAATAAATAGATATATGATTTGATTACGTTACCTGATTTCACCATTGCATTTAAACTAGAGTATTTACTAAATTATTACCCTTTGTTAAGTATAACGATTTATATATTTAATAAAAAAAAATCGTCTTAACGTGAATTTCATAATACGTACTAGTGTCTGAGACCATTTGGCTTTTGCTAAGTGGAGACTGGAGAGCAATGTGAGCCTAAACATAATGTAGACAAGACAAATCACGTTTAATTAGTTGGTATCAACAGGATGTCATCATTGATTTTGTTGTGAATATTTTCTTAAATCCACATCTGCTTTATCGGCTTATCATTTTGATGGATTTTGTGTTGGGCGGCTAGTGGATATTTATTTTCATAATTTATATGTATATTGTTAATAGTTATAGATTTATCTAGAATTAAAAGCTAATAATTTAACTAAGATGTATTAAATGGAGTGAATTTTATCGACATATCCTTTGATTATATTGACAAAGTGTATTAATTTATAAATATTAGGATTAAGATCTAACTAAGGGTTAACATTTGATGATATGAATCTATATACTTCATTCAGAAATTTTCAAAATATTGGTTTTATCAAATTTTGCGGTACGTAATGACTTGTACATACTGTTCACGTGATAAACTCGAACTTTTTTCCGGTAATTTTATCGTGACAGTTATTTTCACGTGACATCATGAATTGTCCGTATGTGATCAATGTGATATATGGTCCATATGCTCCAATCACGATATGCATATGCATAATATTTAATAAATCATTTTTAAGAACAATAAAACAATAAACAATTATTAATTGTATTTTTTTTTTTTGTTTTTAAGAAAAATAATAATAATAATAATAATAATTCTCGTAAATATGACGAGAAACAAAAACGCGACTTTTCCAAGAGTGAGTACAATATAATTTTAATACAATACAATATAATAAATATATAATATTTCCTTTTCATATACAGCATATAACCTTAATTATAAATCCAGAGGTCGGTACGAACCTTGTGGCTAAGTTATTATTTATTTAGGCTGAAGAAAGGAATCGTTTTTTTTTTTTTCATTTATTTAAATAATATTTCCTTTTAAAAAGAACAATTCACTTGCATATTTGTATATAATTTGGCAAATTCATAAACAGATCAAGAGAAGGAAAAAAAAAAAAAAAAAAAAAATAAAATAAAAAAAAAAAAAAAAAAAATCTTCTATTGTGTAAAATATAAAACAGGCTCAATGATATTAACAATAACGATATGTTAATCAGTTTTTATTATTCTTTCAATGATTTATGATTAAAAAGCTAGACTCGAAACCATAATATTTTTTAAGTTTGAAAAAAAAAATATGCGTGTAACACCACTTGATTGTCAAAAAATTTTAATGCAATATGGCTTTCAAAATGCACTTTCAAGATGATATTATTTTCATTAACTTGACATATAGTATTTTTCCTAGTTATAAATAAATGATATTTCACATGTTTTTTTACAAGAAAAGAAGAGTTCGAAACTTACGAAAATGAGTTTACCAAGAATATAAGGAGCTTTTCGTAAAAGGTCTACCATTTAAAGGCATATGATCAACGATAATGCAATTGCATGCGAAATTTAAACCTTTTCATTCCATTTGAATGAGTGAAAAATTACATGATTTCAAACAGGAAAAAAGGTTGCAAGTTCGAAAAAGAGAATATCTCAGGTTAAGTGAATATTGATCAAAAAGAAATTTTAACAAATCACATCAAAATATTATTCATGCGCCGTATCGGAGATTTAACCAATCCCTACGTCAAAAACTCTTTTTTTATTTTTAGTTCCTTTTTTTTTTTTTTTTTAAATCCCGAACATTATCTTAGTAAAATATTTTCCGAAAGAACAATAAATTCAATCATTCTACAATTTTTTTTTTAAAAGAAACCAAAATAAGGTTGATTAATCAAATTAGGAAAATTTATGAAAATAACCAGACTAATTTTGTAATTTGTGAGACACATAAATAATGATATTTTTAATTTCATTGTCTCCGGAAATAACAATTATTGTTTCAATTGGTCGATCAAAACCAAAAATTTTTTCTTTTGTCACATTTATTTAACATTTTAACATTTCTTTTTTTTTTTTTTTTTTTTTTCAAAAAAAAAAAAAAAATTTTTTTTTTTTTTTTTTATTTTTTTTTTTTTTTTTTTTTTTTAAATTTTAAATTTTTTTTTTTTTTTTTTTTTTTTTATCACAAGAAAAACAATAATTTCATTTTTTAATGCATAGTTTTACTTTATTCATATTATATTACATTATTGTGTAAATTTGCATTTACGAATAAAGATTCGTACATTTTTTTTTTTTTTATTATTATAAAATACTTTTGTTGTTATTTACATCAAGTTTTTTTTTTACAGGTCATATGGCTTTTAAATTGCATATTTTGATTGATAAAAAGAGTGATTTATGTTATGCCAAGTATCGGAATTGGAAATTGGCCCGAGACCATATGACTATATCAAAAGAAAAAAATGGGTTAACAATAAAGGGTAATAAGAAGAGATGATAGAAAAAACTGCGTATTACAATATAAAAAAAAAAACTAAATAATATAAAAATAATAATAATAATTCAATGAATGGATTATGTAAATACGCGTGAAAAAAAAAAATTCAGAAACCGGTATTTCCGGTATTTTAGTCATAATAATAAAAATAAGGAATGTAAGGTATGTGAATATATGCGTTCGTGTGAAATTTTCAAAAGATAATATTCATTACAGAATATTTCAAAACCAGCTTGAAAATACCGTACATAATAAAAATATAAATTTTGAATAGAATTTTTTTTAAAGATCGGGAAAATAATCAAAAATTAAGAGTGTTAAAAGAAAGTTATTAGAAAATCGATAAAAAATATCGATAAATTTCAATAAATTTGTAACCGGTATTATTTTTACTTTTTAAAACTTTTTTTTTCTTAATAATACTTTTTCGTTAAAAAAATAAAAAATAAAAAAATAAAAAACGAGAGAATATTTTACAATAGTTATTTTATACAAAAGGAGGAAAAAGGAATAAAAAAAAATAAAAAAAATAAATCGATTTAATAGAAGAAATTTCATAAAAAAATTTCTTATTATTATCATAAATAAATAATTAAAAAATATTTAAATATTTACAAGTTTACCAAATTATTTCATATTTGGCAAACCTTGCGTCTTGAAAATTTAGATCGCTTAAGGGAATATTTGTAGAAGTTTTTTGCTGAAGAAATGTCGCATTTTCGGTCAAGACATTAACACATTTTGACATACATTGAACGAATTCAATTAAAATCCAATGCATCATTTAAGAGTTAAAAAGTTGTATTTTAATAAAAGAGTATTTTTTTTTTTTTTTATAACTCAGATTCAGGAATGAGACAAATGAATCCTGTGTAGTTTTTCGATTAGAGAAAACCCTTTCATTTTATATCTGAATCGTTCTGATTAAAATTTCATTTTTTTTCGCGATAAAGCATAGTTTACATTGTTATGCATAACAAAAACCGGTAAAAAAAATAAATTTGGTTAAGAGGTTTAAAGAAGTTTTTTAATGAATCACGTGCAAAAATTTATATTATTGGCTTTGGAAGAACATAAAAGATTTAGGGGAATATTATCGGAAGAAACCTAATGCATGCAGGACATTGCCGGCAATTTCTTGCGTGCTTGCAGCAAATGCGGGACACATAAAATTTCATATGTTTTATATGAAAACTATTCTGGTTTTAAACATTTCTTTTTCTCGATCTTGCCTTTTTAGATTTCATTCCCGTGTCGTCTAAACCAAAAATGATATAATTAAACACTTTTAATGGAGGTGAAACGGCTATATTTGAATGTCATTTATAATGCTTAATTAAAAATTAATTTGTTCTCGACTTTTTAGTACCCATACGATCAAAACGTCTGTACGACAGTTATTTTTATTTTTGTGCATTTAAGAAAAATCACATTTGTGATATATCAGTTCAACTGTGTTACCAATTTATCATATCACATAATAAATAACACGACAAGTATTCCGAGAATTATTTGATTGATGACGACTGTTTAAATAAATCACGAGATTTAAATACTTATTAATAGAAAGTATCACGAACTTTAAATTTGCGTATTGGTGCTTATAGTGTAATACTTGCTATATTTCATATTTCATATATGTAATGCTAATATACAATATTTCATATATTCATATATTCATACTTTCATATATTTATTTCATATATTTCACACTTTCATACTTTCATATATTTATTTTCATATATTTCTATTTATTCATATATTTCACACTTTCATATATATCATACTTTCATATATTTCATACTTTCATATATTTCATACTTTCATATATTTCATACTTTCATACTTTTCATATATTGTATTATAGAATTCAATTGCTTATTAATTCGAAATTTCAACGAAATCTCAAAACCAATGATATTACTATTATTATAATGAAACTCGGGAATTTCTAAATGAAGAAATTCAATGAATTTACGTTTACGATCCTTGCAGCAAAAACAACTTTATTTGAAATTCAAGTTTTCTTTGATGAATAATTCAAAATAACAATGAAAAATAAAGTCGTAATAATCCTAATAATCCCGCAACTTTAATTAATGTATTTAATATTTCGTTTATAAAAAGTCAAAGAAAAATCTTTTTAGGAAAAAGCGTGATTTCCAACCAGAAATAGAAAATCGCTTGTGTCGCAAATATTATTAACATACATTTCCAGAAAATTAATTAATTATTGAAAATTCCTATGTTTCATTATATTAATCCCGATGCCAATATACGTCACTACACTTACTTTTTTAATATGTTAAGATTTGTTCAAAAAAATTTTTTCTTTTGAAAGAATGAAAAGAAAATGATAGTACGCTCGAAAACTCTTACAGAATAATCTAATCTTAAAACGAACGACATACATAATACATTAAAATGACAGTACGCTCTATAGAATAATTCTAATCTTAAACGAATGATATACATAATACACTATCCGCTACATAATACATTATCTGCCAAGAAAAATCTTTTTAATCGTATGATTTTATTTTTTTTTTTTCTCATAATTGTGTATTTTTGCTGCTATGTTAATAAAAAATCCAAACATTTGCTCATCATAAATATTTTTTTTATGCAAGTTAAAATAAAATTATTTCGTCATAAAGCATAAAACTTACTTTCTTGTAAAAAAAGCAACTTGCTGAAAAAAAAGCTGTATGTAAGGTAATACTAATTCTGTTGTATCATCATTTAAAATTTCTTATTGCGGGCAAAATTAAGCAATAACGACGTCATCGTGTGATAGTGTGGCTAATGACGTAATAACATTTTATTTATTTGTTTGTTGTTTATTAAAGAAAAAAATTCGTAAATGATACACAAATTCCAAACTAATTTGATTTGAAACGCGGTTTTTAAATTTAAATTCTAACGCGTGATAAAATAATCATAAGAAACGAATTGCTTAACTGAATTTCTTTTTAGACTTTAAGCCAGCCAGTTTGTATTAATAATATTAATAATTTAAAATATTGTTAAAAAGTTCCATGTAATCTTTCCATCGAAAAAAAAAGAAAATAAAAAAATAAGATTTTTTTAGCAAGTAATGAAAATCCTGATTATTTGATTGGATCGTTGGTTTTTTTAAAAAAAAAAACTTTGAAAGTTTCAAAAAATGATACATGTTTATCAGACTCGTGTAACCTTTTCATAATTTTTGAAACGTAAAATTAACGGATAATTACATTACAATAGTTTCATGATGTTTTTTTGTGCAACGCAATCGTGACTAACAATAAATAAAAGTATCATATGTTATAGAACAAATCAAAAGTATTTAGTTAACGATTCCGCTGTTGTGGAGTCACAAACCCGAAAAAACTTAAATTGAACATGCAAGAAAATTTTTATTTTATTTTCTCCGATCCTTGAACATGTTTTCCACGTTATTATTATTATTTCCTATTTTGTACATAAAATTCGTATCTGATAAACAAATAATATTACGCGAAGCAAATGTATGTTATGAATTAGTATTTGAATTATCAAAATTTATAAAAATTTCTTCCACAAGAATTTTCTTTAAAGATTGTACAGAATTAGATAATTACAGATTTTATTTCAAACTTGACCGAAAATTCGAAAAAGAAACAAATAAGGTTTCATAATTGTGGTCGTACGAAAATAAGACAAAGAATTTTAATACTGAAATAACTGCGTGTAAAATAAATTAATAAATTGCATTAATTGATTAATTCAATCATTGGATTATTAATTGATAGATAATTATGTATTTCTAATGATTTTATTATCTAGTTGCATCTCTTTTACGCGTTTTCGATTTGTGAATTAAAGGACATTACTTGTAAACAAATTTCTCGAATCAAAACTAAAAGATATTAATTTTTTTTCTAAAAATTTCTAAAACAAAAAAAAAAAAAGAAAACTTTTATTATTTTATTAATGAAATCGCAAATTACTGTACAAATGAGAATATTATAGAAAAAATAATTAAAAAAAATAATAATAAATAAAAAATAAAAAAGATTATTCCTTCCAAAATTTGAATGCAAATATTTAATCTTGTTCTTATCCATAATAATAAATAAAATCTTAATGCTCTTATAATATTAAACGTATGATTGTTGTTTGATCTCTATAAAATGAATAAGGAGAGGGTACGTAAAAAAAAATAATAATGGATAATATGGAAGAAATAAATTGTTTGAAAAACTGACAGAAGATGGGATAAATTTTTTAAGTACTGTTCAGTTTAGATATTAGCATTTATAACTAAATTTATAATATTTACAATAATTGAATCTTTTCTATACAATAAAAGCCTAAAATAATGCTATTATTGAATAGTTTCTTTCCTTCTTTAGGAATTTAAAATATTTCGCCCGCATAGTTATATATACTTAAATGGAAAAGAAATCATATAAAACTAAATAATGAAAATATTGTTGTTTCTTGTAAAAAAAAAAAATAAGTGATAATTAAAACATATTTTGTCCGTCTATACTTGGGTCCCAAAGTTCTGGCATTATATTTTCGTTTATATTGAAATCTGTTTCTACTGTAGTTGTGGGCGAAACTTGTTGAGTATTATTATATAAAACCTGCCCCACGGTATCAGAAAGACGAAGAAGAGAATTTATGTCTAAATTTGAATAACTATTTAATTCGCTAGAATTAATGATTGAATTTTTTGGCACAGGCTTTACACTTATGACTTTATCATTTAAAGTATTAATTAAACCTTCTAATTTATTTACTCTTTCTTCAAGTATGTCCACATATTCATCACTTTGCTCGCAATTTTTACATTCGTTGTTATTAATCTTTTTCTTTGGTTTTTTATTTGTTTGTAATCTTCGAACAACCATAAAATGAGTTCGTCCAGTTACATCGATAACGTCTGGTGTCGTATAAGGTTTTCGTCCACGTTTAGCTGGAGTATTGACTCTGATTGTTCTTGATTCGATTTGACCGGATGGTGGTGACATTGCTTATTGTCTTAGAAAAAAAAATATTTTGGAAAGGTTGTAAGATTTTTTTTAAAAAAACTTGATATTCGAAGAAAAGTAATCTGATCGTGAATACTTTAAAAGTTTCTTAAAAAAAAAAAATTTTCAGAGACATCCTTTTTATATTTTTTCTTGGTTTCACATGTTACCTATTTTTAACCTGATAATATTATACAATAACAAATACAACTCGTGAACGTAAACACATGCATTTAAATACTTTAACTAAGTCAATTTTAGAGAATGAATATTTATTAAATTTAAATAAAAGGTAAGCTTATTAACAAAACAGGAAGATTAATATAACGAATAGTAGTCATATGAAATTTGATCACGTTCGTTGTTTTTTTTTTATTTGTTTGTTAAAAAAATATTATCTATAATTCTTTACATAATAAAGAAAATTCGAATTCAACCTATTCTAAGAGTATTATTTATTTATTTATTTTTATATATCCAGTATCTAACGGAAATTTTTTTATTTTAAGTTCTTGATTAACAAAAAAAAAAATTCCAAATATTTTTAATAGAATGGGTTCCCTTGCGGTTTTTCTCGATACCTCTCGTTACCCGAACCAAAGATTTTCAATACTAACCTTAATGGTGCAAGTGAGTAATCATGACGAACCCGCATGACCTGTTTGTCATTTGATCCTTATTTTTCTTTTTTTGAAAGTTACCCTACATTCATTAATTTAAGTTATCAGCCACAATGATGTGCACGAATTTCAGCCCACCCACTTTTTTTTGTTAAATTTATTTCAACAAGGGTGCGAGGAAAATATTCAGGGAACGCACATTTATAATTATAAATGCAACAATGATGTAAAAGAAAGTCATATTTACATTTCTTTTTTCTTATTCGAAGGAATATATTATTACCCATTTGATCAACAAGTAATATTCTAAGAATAACCAATAGAACCAATCGGAAAAATTGCCGAAATCATATGATTTATCATTTAATCGTCACATGCCACTATCAGATCCGGATTTATGGATTGAATAACGCGTCTTATTGTAATTCTTGCTCAATATGTTTAGTAAGGAATTACAGTTTTTAATTTTGGTAAGAAGTACCGTTATACATATATACATTTACTGCATCTGAATGGAATATTTGGGTATGGGAGCACACAAAGCACACAAAGAATTGATACCCTATAATTGTTCGCCATTTAAAGTTTAAAACTTTTATTCCTGTTACTAATTTTGTCTAATCCGATTACTCTTTGTTATATAAACATTATATTTATTTATATAGATTTTATGTAATAATATCTGATAAGCTGATAAGGGTCATATGATTTATAGCTCTCATGAATTGAAAAAAAAAAATATTAAATCATTTTAAATATCTCACGCGTGTTACTCAGCTGCTCAAAATTTAATGATTTTATAAAAAAAAAAAAGAAAAGAGAAAATTAAAATTAATTGGTTAACAAATATGATTGGTTACGCTTATTACGAAATTTAATATTTCTTAAAATTAATCTTAGTCTTTTTTTTTTCTATTTATTGAATATATAATATTTTATAGTAATCCAAATTTTTTATTAAAATTTTTTTATAATAATTATTATAATGCCATTTGGGTTATCTTATCGTGCTAATCATATCGCGTGAATTTTTATGACTAATAAATATAGTTAATCCAAAATCTTTAACAAACAATATGCAGAATGACTGTCTCCTTTAAATTTAATTTTATTGTTTTGAAACGTATTTGGAAACTAAATAATTTAATGAATTTTTATACCTACCAATTACAATATTTTTCTTTATAGTTTAAACTTTTACGAGTTAAACCTGGAGATTTTTTTCCTATATTAAATCCAAACATAGACTATAGAAATTCTTGATTTGGAAGATGAATATGTCTTTTAAAACAAATAAACAAAGCTTTTCATTTATCGGATGGTCACATTGTTTCTTAAAAATGACTCCTTTAATGGATTCATGTTTATTATATTATTTTTTTTTTTGATCGCCTTCGGAATATTATTTATTTGTATTGCATATGAATCTCACTAATCTCCGTTTTCTCCGGTTCAAAATATCATTGTTTACGAGCCCTCGAAATAACTAGCCTGATTTAACAATACGACATTGGACAAATTTAAACACTTTAAAGAATTTTACATTGAAAGTTTTATAATTGGTTATGACTTTAGTCATAATTGGTTAGAAATTTATGTTCTTTCAATATAATAAGGATAACACTCACAAAGTTATTATCAATATATCAATATAATATGATTTGAAAGAGATATTTGGATTAATCATGAGAGCTATCACATGAACAGCTTTATAATCCAAAACGTAATCACACTAATAATAAAAAGAGTTCCTCTTTATCAAAAACAGGTTCAAAAAGTTTTCTTGGAACAAATTCCTAAAAAAAAAATTGGCTGCATATTTAAAGTTTCATATCGGATATTCCTATAAACCTCACAATTATAAACTTACCTATTTAAAGGAATGCAAATGATTCAATGAATTAAAATACTATTACACTTTGTTACACCATTAGGTCATCCTAAATCATGCGATCAAACTAATAAGAACTAATCGTCATTCTGCATTTTTCGAATCATATGACATTTGACGATTTTGATCAAATGAAGAACAGAAAATCGCAAAATTGGTAGACAAAAAAGTAAAAAAAAAAAAAAAAAAGATACAGTAATTTTTACATTCCATTGATTTTACTTTTTCAAGATTCTATTTCTATCGAATTTCCTTATCAAAATTCTATCATATTAACTTTCTTTATCAAGATTTATTCCTATTGACTGACTTTATCAAGATCCTAAATATTTCTATTGACTTCCTTTATCGAGATTCCGTTCCTATTGACTTACTTTATCAAGATTCTATTTTATTACCTTTATTTATCAAGAACTTCTAACTTTACCAAAAGAATGTTAATAATGAAAGCAAAATTACGTATCGAAGTTTGGGTTGTACGAAATTTCGTATGAGAAACCAAAAGGCAATAGTTATATTTATCATGCTCACATAGAAGACGAATAAAGTGAAAAAAAAAAAGTATTTTAGTTATTTTTTTTTTCTTTTTGAACATTCTTAAATTGAAACGCGTGTTAAAATGGTTATTATTCTAAAATTCTTGAAGTTTATAATTATTGTAAATCCAATATCTTTTTTTGTATCATTTAATTTAATGTGAAACTGATTAAAATAAAATAAAGCTCTAACGAGGCAATTTCCCGATTTAATATAGCCCTAATATTTAATAAAGTACTCCAATTATTGATTTTATAATTATTTCAGCAAATTTAATTACTTTAATTAATGGAATGCATCATTTTCTCTATAGGCTATTATTCAACTTCTGTCAATTGGCTCGCCTCAATGTGTCTAAATACATGCGCTATAATTTCCACGTTCTATTGAATCTTTTGAAGAAATACAACATCCATTATAAAAAAAAGATGGATTTAATAATAATTGGCATAATGCAATGTGATATTTTAATTTATTTACCCGTTTTTCTTTAAAAAAAATATATTATTAAGGTAGATTTTCCAGCAGTATTATCAGTTATTAATGCTATGAGATTAAATTACAACTCTATTAAATTTTATTTCATGCATTTTAAATTAGTAAACAAGATTAAAGCAGTATGAATAAACGATATAGAAACTTCCAACGTACTGCAAATACTATCTATTATATGTATGCAATTAAAGACAATAATTAAGGATCTATGAACTTTGATAATCCAAGATCTCGAGTTCGCAAATTATTAGAGGCGCCAATTGAATGGTTTAGTAGGTTTAGTATTATATCATAATAAGGAACAGGTTGATCTAAAAAACAATAGGAACTTCGTTGTATACTGTAGAAGAAATCGAATTTTGTACCAATAACCGTTAAATTGGAAAATTACATGTAAATGTCCAATACTAATACCAATAACTGTTAAGTCGGAAAATTACATGTAAATTTCCAACACTCAAATAATGTTCTATATATCCATAATCAAGTTATAAAATTATATAGACATTTTCTCTCACCTGAAATTATTTATCATAGTTCTTAAAGACTAAACATGCCTAATTATCGAAATCAAAAATTTTAATATTATTGAAAATTTTTTTTATATCAACATTTAAACTAATTTGTATAATTTTATATTTAAATGTTCTATAATCAAATAAATTTATGTTAAATGTAGGTTTCTGTGTTAAAAGTCGAAAGAAAAGTCGGTTAAAGTCGAAAAAGTTATATTGGAATTTTGGCTTAGGTACTGAAATGTTTAAAATTAGATTTTCGATGAAGGTAATTTCATCATTTTTATTATTATTTTTCTATTTATTCAGAATTTATAATACCATTCGCGATTTAATATATAGAATATGTCTAACGATTTTAACCTCACACTTTGGAAATTTCGAGCAGATGGAATGGTATTGATGTAGGATTTTATCAATAAGTTTTAAACTCTCGCTATTGATCCATCATTTGATTCGGTAAAATTTTCTCGGCTACAAGTGAAAAAAATTTAGAATGTCGATGAAGGATTTATGACTTCTTTACAAGATGTTATTTGCATTATTGAATAATTTCAAATCAACTGATTAATGTAACAGATGCTATTAATCAAACCATTCTTAACAACATAGATGTGTATTTTTTGGTCGTTTGCTCTTCTTTCGTTTCTTACTTGGGCTCTATATGAGGAACTTAGATGTAATACATCAGATCACGTGAATTAGAATTTTTTTTAGGTTATGGAGAACCCGTTGCGTTCAAAAGGTGTCCGATAATTTACTAATTTATAAAATGAGCATATCCTGAAAATTTAATAATTTTAAATCCGAAATAATCGTATAGATCATAATATTTTGCTAAAGAAATGATCGTTATTCATTAGTAAGCTTATGATTAGGCAATGACGAAATTAGTAAGTTTCTTTAAAACTTTAATTTTCTTTTTTTTTTTTTTAAAAAAAAAATAAAAGTAAATTTCATTTGGATTCCCATAATACCACTTTGACAAACAAGAAAAAGACTGTATTTTACAGGATCTGTATATAATCAGCCACTTTTCTGTTTCCAATTTAGTCACAACGTTTAGACTGGGTGGTGGAGTATAGTGCACCATCCGTAAAGGGATTTAAAGATTATTCTATTCCGAACTTGCCCATAGCTTTTCCAAGTTATATCGGCAAGGATGAGTCTTTAAATATTTATTTTTCATTATTAGCAAAAAATATTTTTTCATGGTCCCCGTTCAAGGATTTATCATTACGTAGATTACGTAGCAAATGTCTTAAAACAAAAGGTGATTAATTTTTTATTAAATATTAAACCGTTACGGTAAATAATAATATATTTCATATGTAGAATAAACAAATAATCTAAAGTAATTCGAAATAATAAATTAATAAATTATTAATTAATATATATATTATCCGATCTGTTAATAATTATTATAACACTAAATCTTAATAGCTCTTTTTCCATCATCATCTACTCTAACTTCTTCATTAAGTATTTCTACAGGATCTACAGGAACATTATTATTGTTTTCAATAGTATCATTCATCTTTTGCTCTATTTCATTTTCTTTTGTTAATATTTCTGGTAGTTCATTACTACTAATATCAAGTGGTAAAGAACCATCATCGGTTTTCGTTACAGATAATGTTTCTGAACTCTCCTTATAAAATTGTTCATAAGAATCAAAATTATGTTTGCAATCAAAATCCCAAGTTCCTAACCATTTAACTCCTTGACATTCTTGTTTTGTCCATGGATTACTATATGCTAACGGTGAAAATAATGAAAATACATATATTGCTACTAATAAAAACATTACGCCCACTATATAACGATTTCTTGTCTTTAATCGAATTGTAACTAAATCAAATCCTATGCCAATAAGTAAGATTGCGTAATATAATGCTGGGAAATAATGATGCAGGAAAAGTTGTCGCTTCATTAAAAAGAATGGAAAATAATGACAACACCATCCAATGAAGAAGAAGCCTGCGTTAGATTCAAAATGCTCTTTTATTGCTAACAACAACAACAAAAAAAAATATTATATATTAGTAAACTTCTAAAAATTGAAGTCTAAACAATTTAAAGTATCAATTAATACCATTATTATCTTTATAACCTCTTTTGGCTCTCAAGAGTATAATTGATTTTGCAAAAACAAATACGATTAATGCAAATGCAGAGGACCACCATGTTAGTGGATTTCCAATTAAGAAAACTTGACGATGATCTTTGCTCCAAAAGTTAATGCCATTTTTCATGAAAACCCAAGACGATGGGTTTGATTGGTAAGGATGACTATCCGTTAGACCAGAATTAGTATTCCACATCACTTTATTAAGTTCAAATAATTTTCTAAAGAATCCTGGCTTTTTATAATTCACTCTCTCAGAATCTTCAGGAACTAGAAAGTATAGTAAATAAAGTCATTAATAACATTTAATCCAGTTTAAAAGAACAATCATTTCTACTTACGATTTGGATGAAAATTTGTTTCAATATACCAAATTGAATTCGATAAACTTCCACCTTTCGCACATGTAACCTCTTGTTGATCGAAACCCCAATCAGGTAATTTCACAGAATGGGAAAATAAAAAACAACCTGTAATAACATGCTGAAGACGGAATTTTGTATGAAGTGTACGAAGACGCAATTTAGATTCCGGATCTGATTTATCATGATCTACAATTATTACACGCCAAAAATCGTTTGCATCCCCTTCAAATCCTTCATAACCATAAGCACTGTTAAAAAACAAATTTTCATTGGTAGTAAATAACAATTTAAGAAATAAATAAGAAACCATTTGCTTTCAAAGACAGCTCACCTAACTTCATTCTGAAAATCTGCGTCAGTAACTGGAGGTCTGACGTCATGACTATGTAACCTTCTGTGAGTCGAATTATGTTCCAGTCGAATTACATCGCCATCATAAACCCAAATAGGATTAGTTTCATTTTCCGCGAGATCGGTTTGATTTTGTAAAATCCACAAATTATTATGGTCTTTATGCGGATATAAGGTAATTTGTTGTTCTAAATAAAGTATACATATTTATTAATAAATTTATATGATAAAATATAACGGTTAAATATATTATTTACGTGTGCTTCCTCCAGGATAATTGTGTTTATGAGAATGTAAATATCCTCCTTGCGTATTAACATGTCTTATTGTTATTTGTGAATTAAATGCAACGTCTAAATAATTTAATAAATTATTAAATTTTTCTTCAGGAAAAATCAAACACAAAATAATTCACACCTATTGGCATATCATTCATATCATGTCCTCTTAAAGTATGTTGAAATTCAGAACTCATAAATCCGTCTCCATCACCACCATTTTGCAATATCGCAAAATGAATAACAAAAAAGAAACAATATAATGATATTGGAATCACAATTAAGCATAATGCTCGAGCAAAAAAGTGTCTCATCCATTGAATCTAAGGTTAAAAAGTTTATTGTTTAAATAATCTTTTATAAATCATTTTTAAAGTTAATAAATTTATATTTACCGGAGTTATTCTTAAATCACCGAGTAATTCCCATAATCCCTTTATCGTTGATAATCCAATATGAGCAATTGTAAAAAGTCCGACCCACTTACAACTATACCGAAAAAGTAAAAATTAAAAATTAAATTATATTCATAAAAAATAACAATTAATTCTTGTCAACATACCTCACTGTAAGCCCAAGTCCAACTCCAGTCATTGCCAACCAAACCCACCACCAAAATTTAAAAGGTCTTATAATTAATTTATCCAGAGTTAAGTATCAATAGGGAAAAGTTAAACAAGAAGAAATAAACATATATATTATCAAATCATACCTCGTTTGCTCATTGTGAAATTTTACCCACATTAACACGGTAAAACCAGTGAAAGCAATAAGAGGTGCATCCAGTAAAATAAACCTACTTTGTGTTACCAACCCATTCTCTTAATTAAAGAACCCGATATAAACATTAATAAAAATTTTGATTTTTTTTTTTTTCGAAAAAAAAGTATTCATTGTTACCAAATATAATTAAAGCAGCTACTAAAAACGACGCAGCACTGCTGAACCCTGATAATCTTATGGTTAAATAAGAAATTGGTATTAAGAAGATTCCCAACAAAGCGGGCAATAAACGCATTGCTACATAAGGCACTTGCGGTTCCAAATAATCCCTAAGTTACGTATTTATAAAGAAAAAACGGGGAAAAATTAATTATAATTATAATTAAATAAAATAACAACCATCTTTGAACTTACTTGCCAATTTCTTTAAAATCAAACTTCCCATCAAACCCGCCTAATATACCAGCAAGTGTAATCAGTAATTTTGCTAATGGTGGATGCACATCCATAAAAAACCTTCCTCTCATATATTTTCTATTTAAATAAATAAGTTAATTTTACAATAACAAAAAACACGTAAATTGGATTTAATAAAATGCTGAACGTACGTTGCAAAACCACCAAAATGTACTTCATCGAATCTGTTTATAAACATTAAATCATATAAATTTCTTAGCTTCTATTATCATTAAATAAATTGATCGATAAATGAAATTAACACTTACACTACTGAAGTAGGTTGATCTAACCGATATAATCTCACTATAAACGCTACTAATATAAGTATAATAAGATTCCGTAAATCCCCCCTGCTTACGCTAAAGAGTGACCGAGAGGATTTTCTGTTCTTATATTCGTATCCTCTTAAATCATATATCGGAACATTATCGGGATCTTTATGGTCAATTTTTGGCTTTCGAAATCTTATGTCGCCAAGTGAAGTTCCAGTAGAAGTAATTTGATCTGTAGTAATCAAATTGAAAAAGTTAAACTTTTTATTTATGATACTTACCACGTTATAAATATATAAATATGTACCTGAATAATGCAGTTGTTCTAAACCATCGCCTTCTTTATATTTAGAAGCCATATTTGCACCAAATAAATATTTTTGGCCCGTTATTTATAGATCTTTATTATGCTACACAAACAACGTGTGAAATTTATATTTGGTGATAACGGACTATCACGTTCACGTGAACATCTTTGGACATCTTTATCACTTTGTGACAATTGTAAAAACTTATTTCTGTCATCATCGTAGTGTTTTTAATTGAATTATATTGCTTATAAATTATGAAGTCCATAAATAGTCCAATTGACGGAGTCTTAAGTTGGTAATAGCCATCAATCTTGTTTTCATTAAAAGCTAATTAGACTTTCAATGTTTTAAATGCTAAATCAGTTAATTTGGAGTTTCAGAGAAATCATATTTTAAACATACAAATCATGATGATTCAAAAATTCAAGTTAAAAATATAAAGAATTTAATATATATATATTTCTTTTTTATGTTTAAGTGCTTTCACTGCGAAAATGTTAATACATTGATATAATTTTCATATCTTTAACTATGAAAATATGTGACATAAAATGCTTTCACCTAACCTTACTATTAGTAATTTCATGTGAATCCTCCAAAATCATTATTTAACGAAGACATTTATTCAGGGAAAATAACAAATTTTTTAATTATATCTCAACTATCCAACAATACTACCCTTATACCCTACATTAGCTTTATCAATACCATCAAAGAAAATATACCCACGATCATTACTGACTTTCAATTCTTTTTCCAAAAATTCACCTAATTCCTTACTCATTTTTGCTTTGGTCGCAGAATCTATGCCGATAGATGTAACTTCAGCAAGGTAAGTCGGGTCATCTGAATTATTAAAGAGCATTGTGAGGTTGTCTTGTAAAGTAACACATATATACGACATTGGTTTGTCGAGAGCGGCGGCCGAGAAAGTACTTAATTCTCTAATGAATTGTTTGTGGTCTTGCACCTGTTTAAATTGACAAAGAAAAGGCGAGCGAAAGAGAAATTTAGAGTAACGATAAAAAGAGCAGAAATGGGAAGAGAGTATATGAATTTATACGGAATGAACGAATAATATTTTTATAAACTTATTTACCTGAACATTAGTTTTAATCTCGATATATGGCATCTTTTGTTTCCTTCTTTTTCAAGAGATAGGTTAATGGGGAGAAATTTTTTTTTTATTCCCAATTTATGACAAAAAAGATTGATTAGATCTTGAAATAATATCAACCCTAACTGTTTAAAGGAAGTAGTCATGTTTATTATAATAATTTTTAATGATTTATAATAAATCATGTGCTTCTAGAAGTTATTGTCTATAACAAATTTGTTATTGCATATGGGCCGATTTGACGCATCATACCGATAGTAACCATTTACTAAATTATCACATGCAATGCGTCAAATCCGCCCATATGGTTAGAACAACAATACTACAACAATCTTGTTAGTTTGTAGGCTGATTACCTTTAACTTTATTTGGCAAGATCGTTAACAGTTAATAATGTTAATAATGATGCGATGATAATTAGTTCCTGATTCCTGAAATTCATGTAATGGAAGATATGGTAATATTACTTTATCATATGATTCAAACTCAATATTTTACTTTGTCTTTTCGTAAATCTGTTGTTGAGCCATTTGATTTTCATACTAATATCTTTTAATTAAAAGTTGTTAAATATTTATTAATTCGTATATTATTTCTTGCTAATGAATTTATACGAAATGATATATTGAAACTGATGAAAACATGAGAAATCTGAAAGATATTTATTTAATAAGCTTTCCATTATAGTTTTAGTGACACCAACGAATGTGATGTTAGAATTACTTCTAAAGCAAATGGTCACATAAAACAATAAAATATACGTGCTTGAATAAATTTAAAAAACGTGCTATAATTCGTTATCGAAATACATACCACGTTCCGATTGGTTGGTTTTTTTAGACGTGTAACCATCGCAGATCGGGTAGTTCTGTGAACATATATATGGCGCGGTTGCGGATACAGCAGTTTTATACTATAATACATTTAAATAAAATAATTGTATTTCTTTTTTTATATAGAATATAAAATCAATTCACAAGATACATATTGCAAAGTCTCTGAAGATTTTAAGCTCAGTCTGATTAGCTTTCTAAGTCACGTGACCGTCAGATTCGCGCAGTAGCTAATTGTTTGGATTCCATCTATTCCAAATCAATCAAACATAATTAGATCTTTTTAGTTTTGAAAGTTATTTTACGCAAATTACATCAGTAATGTCAGGAAGAAGGGCTTTGATCTCGCTGTACATGCTGATTTGCCATTAATATTATTCTTAGACTTATTCATATGCCTTATAGTAACAACATCAGCATAAAATCTCACTTCTATACTCGATAAGTTACCATCAGTATGTTCTAATAGCTGAGTATCTTAATTTATCAATATCATTATTACCACTAGTCTAAATTTTATATTTTGTTGAAAACGTTTTGCATTACAGTACATATATAGTTGCAATGAAGCTTAGACATAAGGATGTGGACTCACCCGCTTTCCCAGAAAATATTTTTATTCACAACAGTATCACTCCGGAAGTAACATATATTTTATCCGAGCCTTATGACACTATAGAAACGTAACACCATGTCTGAAATTAAGAAATATAAAACGGTAGAACTTACCGACTACTTGCGTAAGAAGAAAAGTTGCGCCCATTCTCCTTGTACCGCAGTTTGAGGGAAGTATTAACGAAGAATGGCGGAAATATTAGTCAGGCTAAAAACTACGGATCTTTGATTGTGGATAGTCTGGAAGCGATGTATAATGAGTATGTTGTGGCTATTCTCCACTACGCGATAAATATAACAAGGGACGTAACGGGTAAGGACTTAAGTTGGATCAGTAAGGCCTGAATACGAAGTAATAGGTGATGAAAGCACGGGACGGGATGATTATGCGATCAAGGTGATCTATGCACTATGACTGCCCTTTTTTCCATCTCGTGAAGTATGTTAACATCATACTTTATTCTCAGGATGGCGAGAACCTTATTTACATCACGGAGACAAACCACAGTGGAATATAGTCGAAGGTTTTAAGTGTGGTGGTAGGGTAATAAAGGATAGGGCTAAGATAGAGGGTTATTATTCGTGTATATTGTGTATATTAGCATAGACGACATGTATTACGGGCGGAGTCCCGAACAAATGTATTTATTTTTTGCATGTATTAATAAAAATGACACTGATAGTGACAAAATAACACGGTTTTTTTGTATACTAAAATTTTATTTGACTCAACATCACATGATTCACATATTTATTGATTTGATTTTTTCATAAAATGAATCTATCTGAATTTACATTTACAAATTGATCTCGAGAACATATTGTTCTATATCATTACGAACCCAATCGGTAGTTACATTCCATCCTTTATATTTGTCGCCTCCTGTTGTAACATAGTTCTGAAAACAAAAATTATTAAAAATATCATTTATATTTGGAACAACGAAATATAGATGTATCGGTAGATTTCCTCCCAGATGACTTTTCAGTTTAAGAAGACCGTTTACCTACATAGTATTAATATATTCAGTACATAATAATAGATGCAATACTAATATAAGAGACTTTATATTTACCTTAGTGTCGTGTTTTCCTGCAGTTGTTATTTGATATAGATGATGATTTCCATTACACCGAGGCGCAATAGAATCAACGGACTCAAAATTTTTAATTTTTGGAAAATTATAATACCCGGAATTTATTTCTTGAACATTATCGTACCGGTTGAGTTCCAGACCTTGAAGATCAAGCTCTTGTTTAGGCCATTTATGATTATTATCAGTTAAGCGTCGTATATTAAACCTGCCACCTTTTCATAAGACATCATGTGCTAACATTTCAAAAAAATTCCCAGCGAAAGTGCCACCAGAACCTCCTGCCAAATCTCGGATTATATTAATAACTGCGTCTTTTGCACGACTTTTATAGTGTCTGTATAAAGCCTCATTTACTACTGCCGAGGCAGGAACATACGTTTTATCTGTAAAATCAGCATTAGGAATGATGTGTATGACTTTTCCGGAGTATTCATTATCTAAGTCGCCCCCATCATCTTTAACGACTTTATATATATCACACTTAGAGACTAGATGTGCAAGATTCGGTTCGTCATCATGTTCAACAAAGACTCGTCGCGGAATGCAACCCCACTTCTTAATTAATTCCTTGACTCTAGTCTCAGATATTTTATCCTTGTATCGATCATTCCAATTCCAAACGTCCCAGATTTCCTCCTCTGACCAAATCGGGGCATAATATTTTCTAGGATGTGTTTTTGCGAAATTATGCCATAAATCACATTTAGGAGCTGTAACTAAAAATGTATATTTTGTTTTCCACGGTGCAGGCTTATCAGAATCGACTATATAAAAGCAATCACCTTCTTGGTATTCAAGTTCTGGATTTACAATATTCATTACAGCCCCGTTTGATTGGATATGAAAAAGACGTGATTTATCCTTAAATCGCTGTTCATAAATGATATCATCTGATTTAGATCGACGAGTTATGTAGAAAGCCAAATACAATGAGAAATGTGTTTTTCCGATGCCGGGTGATCCGATTATAACGCACCCTTTTGTTTCATTAGTACGATCAAGTTCGATCTTTTCGATCATCTGTAAGTACGACTTCTTTATTAATATATCTTGAGTTTCTATTCCATATATTATTCCATCCGGCGAGTTACGAAGGCGTAAAAATTTTACAAAATCCATTGTAATCTTTTCTCCTGATTCTATCACGTAATTACCATTGCAAAAAATCAGTTCATCTTGTGAATTTAGCATTACATTATCACTCAGCACAATCTTGTTTTCTTCAACTTGCATGTATTTAGACAATGGTTCTGACATATATTTATTAACATCTGCATTGTCAGGAAATTTAAGAACAATCTGAGCTTTAGAAAGCTCGTTCCAAAATTCTCTCTCTTGAGGAGCAACAGGTTTACGATTATAAACTTGAAGTTCAGCTTGTCGTTTCATTTGGGTGGAAAGTGTTCCTGATCGAAAAAAATATATAAGATGTGAGATAACGCGAATTTCTTGTTCGAGTGGTAAACCATTGGGAGACACTTACCAGTGGTGGTGGGCAATTCCACAATGATGTGGATGTACTCACTTAAAGGTTGTCCTATGAAAACTTGTCCAATAGTTTTGAGGTTGCTGTCCAATTTCTCACCTTCGAACTTT
The DNA here is from genome assembly GCA_021464525.1 of Rhizophagus sp. LPA8_4_AMF. Taxonomy (NCBI): domain Eukaryota; kingdom Fungi; phylum Glomeromycota; class Glomeromycetes; order Glomerales; family Glomeraceae; genus Rhizophagus; species Rhizophagus sp. LPA8_4_AMF. Next base: position 21,954 of record JADRCO010000730.1, read on the forward strand.
TCTTTGATGTCGATTCCCTCATATATCTCTCGTTTCTCATTTTCAGGAATATTAACTCGCCATAATTTCAGTTTGTGTGCAGGTTCAGCCAATCCTGCCTGCTCCTTGATGGCTCCCTTGAGATGCCCAATGGTCTTTTCTGTATCGAAATCAACAGGAAATGCGTTCTCTTCGCCTAAAACGATACAGCCTAACATAATGTCGGTAGATCTGACATATCAAGTCGAGAGTTAGAAACAAGGCTCTAAAAAGTAATTTTTCAGTAAATACAAGCAAAGACCTTGTTGGGGGACTACTAAGTTTTAACGGGCCTTTTATTCCGTTCATTTTGCTATTTTTATTATATAAGCTTTCTGTTTACACGTCTCTAAGTGTCGAATAAATTCTATGCGTAAATTAAAAACAAGTTTATATCAACCTATGCATATTCTATCTAAAAAACAGATCTCGTACCTCAGATTGCATAATACGATCTTCATTATACGTCACGATTGATTTTGCGACACACGAAATGCGCAGTATCATACCCGTGCGACATAAGAGCCCTGTTCAATTCTAGTTCTGACCGGATTGATCGCAAATTTGTACCCTTGGATAATTGGTTACTGATGCGGTCAGCGGTCAGTCATACCGATCTACAAAAATTGGTGTTTTTCCCTGATCGATTTTTGTAACAGATGACGCGTCTACGTGTAAGCTAATCATATCTTATGATGATAATATAACCAATCCGATCAATCTGAAATTGTGCTCAATTGTAATTACAATCTGATTGGTTTTACATTTTTTCGGTCAATCCGATCCGATCTAGAAATGAACAGGGCTAAGATTTTTTTCTTACTGCGACCACCGAAGCCGTTGTATTATTTTCTTCGAGCCAACTCGTTAAAACGAAATCGAAGTATCGCAGTTTGAAAGAAGCGTTTGCGGATAGTTATTGAAATGAAGTATATTTCTTTTCGGTGTGCATTTACGAGAAAGCTTGCGTACAGACTTCTGAGGACCTTATTAGCACAAACAACATAAATTTTGGCGGGCATTACTATACATTTTGTTTTATCCAGAATATTGATGATTGGGACAATAAACGAACCATGGATGTATTAGTCTATTAGTAGTGTAGACAAGTGAAAAACTACAGACATTAGTATAGAAACGCCATTTCACTTTGTAAAGCAAGTTTATGTATTACCGAATCTTGTAATTTATCTTTTACATCAATAAATCAGTAATTCTGATCGTGACATTTTTTTTTATCTATGCTAACAAACTTTTGAATTATTCCACCTTTTATAAAAAATTATTATTGCAGCAATATTTATGATTAATTTATTGTTATGCTTGAACATGCAATCCATTGATTCATTGAGAGAATTAAATGCCAAGCTCTTAGCCGAGATTACAGAGCTTAGAAAAGAGAATACTGAGATTCCCAAACTTAGAGAGAATTTGCTGAAGTTGAGGCTAAGAATGCGAAGTTGAGGCAGGTTATTGAGGAAAATGCAAAGCGAGATGCTGAAAATGCTGTACTTAAGACTGAAGTAGCAAGACTAAGACATGACACTGAGAAAATAAAACAACAAATGCAAGTCATTACTGAAGTGCAGGATGCGTGTTCTATTGAAAATATTCCTCATGGAAGTGATATCAAAGACAGTTGTTAGTATATCTAGTGACCAATATGATAATGTCAATTCTTCACTTTCAAGTGTAAGTGAGCAGAAGTCATTGGAGGATAGAGAGATAGATACTTTCTTGAAATTAGAATATAAGAGAAAGGTAGAATTCCTATTGGGTCAGGTTGGGTTGGGTCAGGTCAAAATTTTGGGTTAATTTTAAAGTACTATTTATATAGTAATTCAAATTTTTACAATACTTTCAATTATATTACTTTGGTAAAATTAATATTACAGTACATTATATACAAACCATGTTAAGATATTCATTATTGGTCTTGTAGGGACATCATACAATAGCTTTATAATACATATTGTAATATAAATTGTTAAAATGTATTTGTACTTTCATTGTAAAAAATTCATTGTACATTTATTGCCAAAGTGCTATTACAATATATTGAAATGGATTGCCTATCTAACATTGATAAACTAACTTTAAAAATAATGATAATAAAACAGCTTTAATGTTTCATCTTCAGAACTTTTGGAATTTACCATAAATAATTTACCGTTTAATCCTTCCAAGAATCAGAAACACGCTTCTACAGAAAAAAAAAGAGAGAAAAGGAAGCATTAATAAAGTTTTCTAATAAAAAAAAGTTTCAAAGTTTCAAAAAATTCAAATTTACTACAATCCATTCAAGAAGTGAAAAGAAAAAAAACAATAATAAAAAACATTTTTAACTTAGTTCAAATTTTTATTTTTCCAAAAATTTATCTTCAATCTACTAATTTTGCACTACTTGTACAACATAAAAACCTGTTATCATACCAAGAGATAATAAAGTTAGAGGGGACACCTACAAAATAAAAGAAGATATTACTATAATTAATGACTTTTCATAAGAATTCTGAAGTCAGAACTCAGGAGTCCTATGATATAAAAGAAAATCAAAAGAATAAAAATTATTTTTAATGAAGTTTTAAATTCATTTTTTTGAAACTTATCTTGTTCTAATTCCAAGTCAAAGTCAATTTTCATACAAAAAAGAAAAAGAAAGATTAAAAAAATATTTAAAGTTTCAAATGTCTTTTTTTGAAACTCACTTAAAAATACTGTATAGTGCCCACGTCAGAGCCAATTTTCTGAGCTAATTTCCCTACAAAAAAGGAGAAAAAAATTATAAGAAACTTTTTATAAAAAAGTTTCCAATTCCTTTTTTTGAAACTTACCTGTCCAAAACACCTAGACTCATTTAAAAATAAGAAAACCTGAGGCTGATTTCTTACTGAGTTCCTACATGTAGAGATGAAGATCAACTCACGTAAGTCAACTTGATTTGACTTTATGAATCCGCTTTGGCATTTCAGTTCGAATCAGCTCTGACAAATTTTGATAAAAACAGACTCAATTCTGACCAAGAGCCGAAATGGAACTGAAATGGATAAGTTGACTTGATTTCTCAAATAGTATTGATTCAGAACCGAAATGAGTTGCTCGAGTCACTCTCCATCCCTACTTACATGTCCATCCATACCGTCTAAAAAAAAAGAAACAATAAAGATTTAGTAACTATTTTTAAGATAAAATAAAGAATTTAAATAAAATAATATACACACCAAAATCCCATATCTAAAGAGCCAAAGAAACGCCTAAAATAAAATAACAAACAATTAAAAACTATTTATTAAATAAAAAAAAATTCTAGAAAAAAAAAGTGTAAATCTTACTGGAATTTCGCATCAAAAGAAACTGAAAAAACTACTTAAGAAAAAAAAATGTTTTGTTGAAAAAGTTAACTTAAATAAAACTTTTCAAATTTATGTTAGAGGTATATACTTCAATAAAAACGTCTAATCCATTCATCCAGTCAAAGTCATGTGATTTTATTAATCATTGCCTTTTATGATATAAATGTTATGCAAATTTCCAAAAACAGCATTTTCATTTTTAGAAAAAATATTTTTTGTAGAATGATATCACCAAAAAAAGAAAATAATCTTCATATTGTGATTGATATCACATAATTCAGATGAAATGACAGATTGATCAGATGACCAGAGTATACCTTTAATCTACGTTTAAGACCTAAAAAAAAAATGTTAGTTACAGTTTGTTAAAAGATGTAATAAAGAAAATCATACATTTACTGAAAATCCAAATTCCAGAAAAATCTGAAAGAACCATCTAAAAAAAAGAAAGAAAATGAAAGCTAGTAATTGTTTGTTAAACTAATAGTAAAAAAAAATCAAAAAAAATACTTGCTGAATTTCTATATCCATATCCAAAGAGGCTAGAAAACAAATTAAGTATAAACAAGGCCTTAAGCTGTATGTCCAAAGAATCACCTAAAAAAGAACTGAATAAAAAAAAATAAAACTGAAATTGTTAGTAAAACGTTCACTAAAGAAATAATTAAAAAGAAAAAAATTTTTTTTCAGAAATTTTTACCAAAATAATACGCGCTTAGAGACATAAACGTCTAAAAAAAGAAAATTAAAATGTTAATAAACTGTTTTGCTAAAGAAATAAATTAAAATATATATATATAAATTTTTTGGAAATTCTTACTAAAATAATACGTATCTAAAGATCAGCCGTCTAAAAAAAAAGGAAATCAAAACATTAGTAAAATGTTTTGTTACTGTAAATTAAAAAGAACAAGAAACTCGCTTATAGAATTCAACGTATCAAAAGATCTGAATGGACTCTCATTCCATATATATTATATATTATCCAAGAACTAAAAGGTCACCTAAAAAACAGAAAAAAAAACTGTAGTAAATTCATTGAAAAAAAATTAAGAAAAAAATTTTCATTTAACTTGACAAAATTCTGTCTCAAAGTGACCTTTCTGGCCATCTAAAAAATAAGAAAATGAAACATGAAAAATATTCGTTAAAGAATTAATTTGAAACAAAATATAGTTCACCAAAATTTAAAATACGAAATACAAGTGTTCAGACCAGTCTAAATAAAAAAGATAAAATTCAATATACTGTATTAGCATATATTTAGTTAGAATAAGAAAAGTAAAATAGAAAAAACTTACTGAAAATAAAATCCTGTACTTCCAAAGAAACACAAAGGACCACCTAAAAAAAGAAGAATCAAATCGTTAATAATTATTTATAAATAAAATGAAAAAAATACTAAATTTCATATCCAATGATTTCCTTAGTACAAATTTCTATAATATTCTAATAAAATTAAAATAAAAAGGCGAAGGAAATCTATAAAAAAAATAAAAGAAGTTAGTGTTGATTAACAAACAAAAATGAAAGAGAATACATATCAATACAAGCTTACCAAAAATCTTTAAAACTGAAATGATCACTTACAAAATAAAAAAAAGAGTAAGCAGACAAATAATGAAGAAAAATATGCATATACAAATCCAAATCTATAAGAACTAAAGCTATCAAGTTCATCAGGAAATTTGAAATGTGTCAGTTCTGCGGAGATCTGCAATTTTTGCAGATCTCCGCTTTTTTTTTGCACTTTTTTTGTGCAATTCTGCGAAGTTCTGCAATTTTTGCAATTTCACAGATAATTAAATAATTTTATTTATAAAATCAGCGAAATTCTGCAATTTTGCAGAATTTCATTCAACAGAAAATTTAAAATAAGCCAGTATTGTGGAGTTCTGCAAAATAGCAGAATTGCGAAATTTTTTATGGTGCAGTTCTTCGCAATTCGGTAATATGATGTACATTGGAAAAAGAACTGCACTAATTGGTCATGTGAGATGATCAGTCACTAGCCGAATTTAGACATTTATTTAAACTAGTTGACTGATAAAGTTT
>JADRCO010000731.1:0-27376 GCA_021464525.1 Rhizophagus sp. LPA8_4_AMF
AGCCAATCAAAAAAATATATGAAATGTTATGAAAATTAAGTGATTTAAATTTTTTAAAAAAAAAATTTATCCGGATTCCGGGTCAATCCGACCATTTTTTATCCGGATATTTATCCGGGTAAAAACCGTAATTATCCGGATACCTATAAAAAAAATTTATCCGGGTTTATCCGGTTGAATCCGGCAACGGATCGAAACACTACTATGGCCTCTTTTGATAAGCAAAAAAAAAAAAAATAATAATTTATTCGAATAATATTCATAATAACCAATCATGAGATACATATCACCCCCAATCCATCAGATCCATTAATCTCCAATTTAATTTTAAGTGTTATTTTTAAAGATTTTCTGATATCTTTATTAAATTCCGTATAGTTGGTTTGGTCACAAATTAGTGCCCTTCTTATTATTCGGTTATAATTTTCTAAGTTTTTTCTTCATTTGAGTTTGAATAATTTGAATTATTTGTAAAAAATGTTTTAAACTTTTTTAAAAAAGAACTTTGGGAACGGATAACTTAAAGCAGTATATTTATAATTGTTGCTTCAAAACACCCAATAGTAAAAAACACGCGCTATCCTGGAAGAAAATTTTGATTGATACATGAAATAATTACTTTAATGGTCAAATTGAGTCACGCAAAAAGAAAAACTGACCAAATATTGATCATATGGCATATCGCGTTAGGACCTGGACCACGGTTCAGATGCTTCCTCGAATTTGATTGGGCAAAAATTGTTATCTTTTGTAGGCACAAATTTTGCATTTCTTTTATAGTAATTTATTTTTATTTTTATTTTTAATTATGCAAATGAATTTTCTTTATTAGATTAATTATTTTACAGTAGATAGATACTTTATTGATATGATGTATTAACGTCTATATTATGATAAATTATATGTAATAATTATTATAATACTAATAAAGTTTTAAATTAAAAAAAAAAGAACTTCTAAAACTAACTCTATTATGATAATTCCATAGATCTGATACTGTAAACCCTTATTGTTCCATATATCTTTTAGTTTTACCTGTGATTCTAACGATTTCCCCAATCCATCTTTGTTTGACATCATAGATAAATTTATTTTGACTCGGTCACTAATATGATAATGTGGAATTCTTGATTGATCGCCTTTACCCTCTAAGTGTTTATCAATACCGTTGTTCCTTTCCCAGTTATTTATCTCATGAATAAACCCTTGCTAAATTATTAATATCACAAATAAAATCTCGTATTGTATTTTCATTATAGTAATAATTTACATATAAAATTGATACGGAAATACCTAAAGTTAAATTACTCTCCATATTTCTATGGATGCGTTGACGGATGACATATTAATCATAATAGGTCTATTAATTAAAATATCATCTATTACTATTTTATTGATTGAAATTAGCCAATCAAATTTGACTGGTTCAGGAAAAGCATCTACCAGCGGATCAGGTTAAGGATGGACTTTTTTTCATAATACATACTGTACTGTATATGTATGAAGGCAGGAATTGATTCCGGTTGTTACAAGATGTCCAGACTTAATAGGTTTTTGGGATTAAGATTTGTAATAATTACTTACGTTTTTTACATTTTCCGATACACATCTAGTATTTAGTATTACAAAGTGATCATGTATTTTTTATTTTCGATATACATACAAATCGCATACCAGTAATAAAAACTACACCGTATATGCATATTTTAAAAATATAAGCCCAATTAGGCAAACAAACTAATGCTTTAATTATATGACTTTTATTAATAAGAAATGAGCCTTACAGCTGTTAATTAAGTATTAATATTACATTTATAAATAATTGAATAAATTTCACGTTACAATAATTGCCATTTATCAATCAAAGATTGCTCTTGTTCAAAGACAAGAGATAAAAATGATTTGAACGCCTCCTCCCTTTCTAAATCTGCCTCTTCATCAGGCATATTCCATTGAGTATCAAGTGGCCAAGGACGAGTGAAATGTATTTTGGATAGTCTTTTTTCAATTTCATTATTACAAGATCTGACGCCTTGAATATAGATAATTTGCTTTTTACTTGATTGAGTATGTATTCGTAATTGCATAATATTTTTATTTTTTATTTCTGCAGTTGCATTATCAAACCAAGGTCAATATAGTTGCCTAGAATCTTATGGCCAATTATATTTATACCAAAAGCAGTTTTCGGATGTATTAAAAGTAATTTTGTTAAAGGTAGTTTTTTTCGCATTCTTATTTTGAATTGAAATGATACCATAACCACCAGGGTAATTGAAAGGAACAATATGGTCAATATCATAAATTTCTAATGGCATCTTAAAAGCAGTGTGGCGGTGATAAGCTTCAATCACACGTTTCTTTAAAAGGAACTTAATCTCCCCCGATTTCACATAATCTTGATTGGTAGCTAACAAAGCTGTCCGATGATTAAAGCCAATTTCTGCTTCATCTATTTTCATATCGCTAAGAAATTCATTGAGACCTGATATTTCATCACGTAATAAAGAATTCAGGAATGATTTTAAGGGAACTTTTGCAAATATGTGAATGGTCCTTGAGGAAATATTCATTCACGGCATCAAAATAATTATGCTGAAAAAATAGGATGCGATTGACAAGTCCTCCTCTTTCTCTCGCTTCTACTACCCTACGGCTGAACAGTTCCAACAGTGTGCCCAAGCCGTTTCCAACCAACATCAATAATCCTTTTCAATGCTCCTGATGCAAGAATGGTATGAGAAAGATACGTGCAAAGAATACTTGTACGATCAAGTGAGGCTCCTATGGCAGTTGCCATGTGAGATGCTAGCAGGCTATCTAATTCTGCAATTCGAGGAGAAACTTCAAGAGCCAAGGAGCAGGCTGTACATGCAAGGTTGGCAAGATAATCTTTGTCGTTTTTGCTAAAATCGCGGATCTTTTGTGAAGCTAGGTGAATAAGATGTATGAGACTAACACCCGCTTGAGCAAGAGAACCCCAAAGGGGAATTCCTAAATATGTTGTTCGTTCAGGATTATAATCTTTATTAGCATTTCCAGCAATATTTCCAGCAAGCGGTGCCAATGCATCCATGGTATTAACATCCAAATATGCAGGAAATATTTTAAAATCATGCGATCTGGCAGAAATAGCGTCTTTTGTTACTGGAGGGAGAAATTGCCAATTTTCCCGTTTGTGCTTAGAAGAATACTAAAGAACCTACGCCATGATATATTCCCGAATTTGTCGCTTCCATCGGATAGAATAGGTCTCTCTATCAGAACGAACCTTTTCGAGCAACTCATGTGCCTCATCAATACAACAAATTACACAGATATTCCTATTTGGAAATAAATTTGTCACAAAAGTATCGTTACTGCAGTCTAATGAAGGTTCATCTTGCGATAATGATTTAAAAACACTATCCCAGAATTCCGTATACACAGTTCTATGTTCAGCCTTTATTTGAATACTCCAAAATTCATCTCTCTCCAATTATTGGCTTTAATTTGTTTGATTGCCAGAGATCGAAGAGTCTTAAATTTACCATTTTGAACTATTTTTAAAATTTTTGAATATAAGGTGTTGAAGCGGGGTATCCAGTATTAGACTCATGGCGTTTGCAGATATAAAGGACATAGATCCCCTTGGTCCTCAGTTCCCCCACAAGTCGAGTTTTACCGGAACCCGAGTTTTGGATGATTGTTAAGTAAGGGGCGTACGGCTTTAACTGCCTGTACCATTTATCATGAAAAGATTTTAGCCGTGAGTAGAATATGTCCAAAGTTGTGCCTCGGTATTCGATTCGAAATGCTTTTTCAACTTGTTTTAGTTCAACATTACTCACATCTGCAAAAAATTATAAGAACGCTGATTAACTAGTTGTTAATAATGCATCATAAGTTTCTACTATACATTCTTACTTTCTTCTCCTTCCTCATTACTTGAAGATCTTTCATCATCTAATGGTGACAAGCAAGGAAAATGTTAGAAATAAGTGGGTAGATTTTGAAATAGCCATATTATGCATACCGTTTTCTGTGACTATAACATCATATGCATTATCTTTTGTATTGTGTAATTCAGTGACAAGTTTACTGTCCTCCAAGGTTTCACTTCCACTACGAATAGTGACATTTCCTGGTATATTAAACTGAGTTTTGATCATCCTTTTCAGATCATTCACATCAGATACTCTCGTTACGTCCAAGACACTTTCTGGTAAAGAGATGTGCTCATCATTATAATGGACCCATATTTCCTTGTCTTTTTTTTGCAGTTAGGTGGAATGTGAGTAAAGAGTATTCAGACGTAATAAAATTCACTCGCGTTGACAAAACTTATTACGACTCACTTACCAGTGGCAAATGGCAACTAGTTGCTCTACGTACTCTACGATAACGTGAATGTGTTTTTTGGGTTTGACGATAAGAAGCAGGAAAAATAAGCACAAGAATAAGTAAGTATTCAGAATTATTGGCGAATATGACAGTGAAGAAGGAAAAATTATGCTAGATCACACTGACTATATTTGTTGACTCACCAGGTGCTTCTACGATAACGTGAATAAGATCAACAGGCGGATTTTCATTTTCAGGCCAGTAAATATCAATTTTCCTCATGTCCTTCATTAAAGCTACATTGTCATTCTCATTCCAGTTAACTTGAAGTGTGAATTTTCGAATATCGGATATATGACCGTTATCAACAGGGTTCTTAAGCTTCAAAAGCTTAAGTCTGTCGGCGTCAACCTTAGCAAAATCGTTCTGTTTCCTCTCCTTGATAACCTCCTTGAGCTCAGAAACACGATTACCCCTTCATATAGTAGTCTCAAAAATAGAAGTATTTCCACGAACAAGACACCAAAGTCTGATAGGCATTCCAGAAATCGTAACTATAGACATTTTGTACAATTTTATTTGTATGACAAAGGACAAACAGGGAAGGAATTTCTTTTTTGTAAAATGGGAAATTTGGGATAAGAGAAATCGACAGATTGATCTGATCAGTTACACAACGCGCCTTCGCGTTATTTCTTTGCTCAGAATAATTTCTACAGATAATTTATTTCTATAACTACAAGATTTTCACCCAATAATCTTTCTCTACACTATAATTCCGAATAAATTACACCACTTAAGAATTTTCGTCTATCTATATCTCTCCCACTCACACAGAATATGTAATAGATTATTTCCCACAATAGTCCCACAATAGAACTTTCCCGAGATGAGATGATTTCGAATCTATAGGAAGAATTCTTGAGATTAACAATGAGATAAAAAAAAGTAAAACAAGATGATGGCTTTCGATTCACTGCTATAATTCATTTTAACAACATTCCACACCGCCTCATAATATATGTCACGTTCACGTGATTGTGATGTCGATCATTTCTAAAAATTTTACAAAATAACGACGAACAAAAAAGTAATTTTTATTCAAGTTAATAATCAATTTTTTTTTTTAAGTTGTAACTTTCAAATCTATCTTTTTTATTAATACAATATAACTTTATGATGCATACTGAATCTTCCAAGTACGAGGTACTGTATGTCGCTTACTACTGTATAACTTTCAATATCTTTTATCATTTTTTTCAAAGCCTTAAATTTTTTAACTTTTTTTTAACCATTCAATATTCCCTGCATCCTTTTGCTCCTTAAGGATTTTTGATGTAGATTCAATTATTTGAATAAATTCATCAAAAAAAGGTTCTTTATCTACCTTTACATCATCTTTATTATTGATTGCATGCATTATTTTTGTATTTTGTGCCAAATGCTCCGTTGTTACTAAGTCCTCATTTTCATTTGGAATTATGATAAAGGGGTTATGATTACGCTTAATTAAATGGTATCTAGTATATTACCATTAAAAATGAATTAGATGTTTACAGATCATGAAACGATTTGTAAGATAATATGGGGTCCATAAATCCATTCTGTTCTATAACAGATAATTATTATTTTGTAAAATTTGAAGCTAACTTTTTCTACTCTGCTTTATATTGTTTTTTCCAATCAGGTGACTCCCGCCACAAAGAATTTCGATTATTACGTGAATTTACCTGACAATTTTTATTATATAGCCTGCGTTTTGAATCCGTGATTTTATTAAACATGTAAATAATAAATATTGTATTAATAGAAATGTTCGATATCACAAATCACGTGAACGTAACATATTGGGTAAGTTATTATTAGATTCAGATTATTCCGTAAATTATAGACTACGTAAATTGTTTTACAAATCACTCATTTATTTACAGCTGCCTAATAATGCCATTTTCTTGTAAATTGACATCTGATTTACTAGTAAAATTTTAATTTCAGGACAGATTATTATGTGTGATTTTACATAATCAACAATTTAAAAAAATTCATTTTCTATCATGCGCGAAATCGATCGCATGACAATTGACAAGGATGAAAAAATTGCGTAATTCTGGCCCTAAAATAATATTTTTCTTATTGATTGGCATCAGATTTACTAGTAAAATTTCAATTTCAGAACAAATTATTATGTGGGTTCTTACGTAATCAACGATATAAAAAATTCGTTTTCTCGCAAAATTGATCATGTAAGCATTCAGAATTGATTGATCGTGATTTTTTGATCGGTTACATTAAAAATTTTGACCAATAAATTTTAACCGATTAACGTGAAAACGTAAGGTCGTTTTGATCGACAGAAATAACAAAAACAACAAAATCACTAACTGATTGGTTGGTTAATAGTTTATCACGATCAATCAATAATCTGCAGTTCATTTCTGATTGTTCGGGTTTTTGATCGCAAAATCCGTTGGCCTATCCGAATATGTGATCAAAATTTGATCACGAAAATTTCAACTTAAGCCAATCAGTTTATTTGTTTTTGGCATGCTTTGCTTATTTTTTTTACGTGATCAAAAAAAACTACTTTTTTTTAGTTCGTCAAAACCCGATCAAAATTCCGAACGATCAGAAATGAACTGGCCTAGTTTGTGATCAAAATGGCAATCGACCAATACTAAAGTAGGCTATTGCGTACCACTCCGATTATTCCGCCACAAATTAAAATAATTTGTATGATATTTTATTTAATTTTATTTTTTTTTGGTTTAGTACCGACTAAATATAGCGAATAAAGGATATTTCATCATTTTTCATTTCCTATTGTTTTTCAACGAACTTACTAAACATGTGACAGTTATGATCCCATTTTGGAATGGAACCCATTTTTCTGTTTAGTAATTCTGTCCCTAATAATAACATTTTCTTGTTAATTGGCTCCACTAGTAAAATTTCAATTTCAGGATGGGTTATTATGTGATTCTTACGTAATCAATTTAATTTTCTTTATTACGTGCAAAATTGAAGAAGGCATTGTGAAATTCTGACCCCAAACCAACAATTTCTTGTTCATTGGCATCGGTTTTACTAGTAAAATTTCAATTTCAGGACAGATTATTATGTGGGTTCTTACATAATCAACGATTTAATTTTCTTTGTCACGCGCGATTACTTATTTATACAAGTTTAATATTATAAATATAAGTAATATAAGTGAATTGCGTACAAAATAAAAAATTTTTTTTTTACCATTTTTTATAAAAAATGTGGATACTCAATTCAGCGAAAACAAAATTTTTATTAATTTTTGGGATCATATTATGTTCATATACATTATATGCAACAGCAGTAATAAGAGAATTTTCATATAAAGAAGAAATAGATTATGGACAAGCATTACCTCGTGTGTGGGATTCAAAATCATATGATGATGGTACAATGGTAATAAGAATAATTAGAAAAAATGCAATAATTGATAAGTATCTTTGTTTCTATGAAGTGCTTTCATTAAGAATTATTAATCTTGACGGAACAGTGGTTGAAAAAAATTTAAAATTACCAGTTCAACCACTTAATTATTGTGTTTTTCAAATGGTCAGTGGTGGTATATTCTTTGAATATATGACTTATCATTTAATCAGAAAGAATCAAATTTTAATTACTTATTATAGTTGCTACGGATTTTAGTGATCCTTTTACATATGTCGAATGGGGAATGGTAATGGATTTTGATGGTAATATTTTAAGTCGATCACCTATTGGAAAACCATTTATTGATAATGATTTACAATTAGCTATACCGTCCAGTTCAATAGTACTTAATGTTAATAGAGAAAAAGGATTTATAAGATATGCTAGAAATCAAAATAACAAGTTTGATTGGAAACAATTTAGAATTGAATCTGATGGAATAATTACAGAGTTAACTTCTGGAGAACATGTTCATTATGGTGAAGTAGGTGTATCAATTACAGCTATACATACAGTTGATGAAGGTTACGCTATTGTTTTCACAAATAGTACAGATACTTTAAATGCAACTAATCCATTATTACCAAAAAGTCAATTATTCATTACACCTATTGGGTATAATCAAAATCCTAGTCCCACCTTATTAATTTATCATACTACTGTTCCAAATTTAACTTTTACTTCTTTGTTTTGCAATATCGCATCTGTTGAAGTTGGTCATGTTTGTACTTTAACTATTTTACAAAAAAGTCCTACTGAAACTTTGCCATCTGAATCTTTTTATATTAAAATTAATTTCTTATCTTCTGATTCTGTTTTATCTTTTCAATCTCAAGTTGCTAATAGTTTATCTTTACCTGTCGGAAATTTAAATGTGATTTGGGTTGTAAAGAGTTTAGCATTTGGCGGTTACCTTTTTACAAGATTTGATAAGGTTCCTACCGATACTGGTTCAAGTCAATTTTTTATACATGGATATTTAATTGATGAACATAATTCTGCTCCTATTCCTTGGGAATTTTCCGAACCTGAACCTATAGGAATAAAAGGTGTATATCAAATATTACATAATAATACTCTTTTAGTTTCTAAAGTGGAAACAGATAATTCTTGGCGATTTCGAATAATTGATTTACCAAAATTTGATGGAAATAAGGATAAAGGTTATCTTAATTTCAATGTGGAATCAACTTATCCTGCCATTAATTCTACTATAAGTCCAGATATACAAAATATTACAATTAATTTTTATGATCCAGTAGAATTATCTGTTGGTAAATTAACTATTTATCAATTAATTGATAATCAAACTTATTTACATCAATACATTACTGAATCATCATGTACGGTAGATAATGATGGAAAAACCGTTAATGCAAAAATATTAGAAAGTACTTTTAGTGTATCTGGTGGAATTTATTATATTAAGATGGATAATAATTTTGTTAGAGATAAGACATATAAAGAATCTCTATTAGGTATAAGAGATAATATTTGGAGGTTTAATGTAAATCAAAAAAAAGCTCCTTTTGCTCTTTCAATGAATGGTTTATTACGTTTGACTCCTGATGGTACAAAATACTTTGATAGTTTATCTAAGGAACAACAATACAATTTCTTTAATATTTTATTAGATGATTTATCTAATGCTGTTCCTGTATCTCGTTCACGTCTTACTAGTAATGAAAAAACTCAATCAGATCTTAGTATAAATGAAAACCAGTATTTAATTTCTATTGGCGTTGAAGAAACTAGTGTTGATAATGATATAAGTGTTGCGACCGTTGTTAAAAATATTAATACTATGGTTAAAAATAAAGATCTAACTCAAATTAATAATGGTCAGGCATCTCAGTACTTGGACCAATCATATGGTTTCAATCCTACATGTAAGTATCTATCTTTAATTTATATACGTTAATTTTATTAATTATACATATCTGATATATATTTTTTTATATAATAGTGAATTTGTGGGAAAAATATAAGTACGATTTATTAGGCATATTATTAATTATTGGACTTTTGATTGTTTTATTCTTTTTTGCTCGAAGAAGGAATAGAAATGTAACTTATCTTAAATACTTTGATTTTTATAATTACATAAATATATTGATTTTATATATATTGTATATATAATTTTCTTTTTTAGGGTAATAATATTGCTATTTTACAACTTGGTTTAATTATTTTTGATTTGGTTATTGATATTGCTTTTGTAAATAATCATGCCAAAGACATTCATGTTCTTTATTTTCCAAGGTATGATAATTCATTTACTCCTTATTCATTAATTTATGTAATTGTATAATTACTGACTTTATTTGTTTCCTTTTTTTTTAAAAGTGTTGTATTTGTAACAGTACCAATAGGAATAAATACAATATTAGCTTTTTATCTTATAACACAAGAAAATAAAAAACCAGAATTTCTTGAATGGTTTACGGCTCATAGAAAAGTTGCAAGCATATTTACTGTATTAGCTAGTACTGATATTGAAGTATTAAGTATTTTACATTCAAATTTAGCAGGTTTTTCATTTTTTAATGCTCATTTTTCTGATGATGCTAAATCAAAGATATTTTGGGGTGCTTGTTTAAACATTTTTATTGAAGATATTCCTCAAGTAATCATTCAGGTAGGAACTTTTTTAATTAATAATATTATTTTAAAAGTTTTACTAATAATATATTCTTTTTTTTTTCTCTTTATATTAATTATAGATTTTATATAAATATTATACTGTATCTTATGATATTATTCCCTTACTTACATTAATTTCTTCAGTTGTAAATTTAACAATAAATATAATAGGTAGATTGTATCAAGCAATAATCCATTTAAGAAATCCAAAACATTCCACAAATCTAATGATGATGATATAAATGATTTGGGTATATCTGTAATATTTTGATTTAAAGAAAAACATTATTTAGATAAATTAAAAAAATTCTCCAATTTTTTATTTTGATTATCCAGTTTAAATAAAAATTCAAAGATATATCTGGATAGAAACTAAAAACTGGATAGAATAATATATATAAAATTACTTTTTATAGATTGATCTTAATAAATAAAATAAAATATATAATAATATTTTATTTGATTAAATTGATGACATTTATTTAATTAAAATTTACAATATTTATTTAATTAAATAAAAGAGTATTCGAGTTAAATTAAATTTTAATTTCGGCTGGTATTATGAATTTTACCTGAATTATGCTACAGTATCAGTTTTTTAAAAGATTTGAAATTTTTTTTAGCATTTGTATATAGGTTTCTTTTTAACGAGTTCATAACGTTTATGCTCTGAGAAAATAATAATATGACGGCTTGAGTAAGGAAAAAGAGCGTTACTGGCACGTAGTGCCGCATTAGACTATTATATAGTTTAAATCATCCAATAATATTATTATCGGTTTGACGGGACTGTTTCATGCAATTTTTATAATAAACTCCCGTTATTATCCAATAATTTTGACCAAAATAACAATTATCTAAAATCTGCATGAACTTATGAGAATAACCGATAATTAGTCAAATACGGTTAATATATACTGTATATCGGTCAAATGTCGGTCAATCGTATGACCACTCGTACGACCTAAAAATTACGTAATATTAATTCATCTTTTTTTAATAAATACCCTGAGAATCAGAGCTCGCAAATCTAATGGGTAATGATTGTACTGATAAATTACTTTATTTACTATGTTTATTAATTTTTACTGAAGTATCTATGTCACGATATATTCAGAAAGGTATATAAAATATATATATTTCTCAACTTTTCAACCATTTTTCTTTAAACTTTCTTAAAACATTTTCCACTTTTATAGCAATATCATCGAAATGGGAACGTCTTTCAATTGTTTATTTCTAGGAGACGAAGGAATTTTACTTCCGCAATAATGAAAGATTCGTCATGTTTGGTCAACAAAGAATCAACTTAAACAAAGTCACAGTTTTACTTCTCAGGAAATATATCTGTGAAATGGGAGGTATTGATAATTTTAACGATATGAAACTTTGGAAACTTAAAAGAAGTCAAGCACAGAGATATTAAAGATCGAAATATTTTTGCCGAAGAGGACATTGTGCAAAAATTTTAGGGAGAAGAAATGGAACTTATAGAACTGTTTGAAGAATATATTCGAGATGAATCATATGATCAATATTCAGCGACTAACGTTCACATCATCTCCATTATCCCCTCCACTGGTAAGTGTCTCCCAATGGTTTACCTCTCGAACAAGAAATTCACGTTATCTCATATCTCACTCTTTATTTGATTAAGCTTTGTAGAGCTAAGTCCTCTGCAAAAAATCAAAAAAATTGGATCAACTTGGAGAAGATGTCGCTCAAGTCAAAGAAGATTCTGTACAATATGAAATTGCCAAAGAGTTTGGTCAACGTTATGCAGAGAATTTCGAACTTTTTGACCTGAATGGAGTAGTACGACTTGCATTTCCAAATTCCAACTGAAAAATGACATCATCATACCCAAACTTATTTATTGGAATGTCATGCGCGATTTGGTCAAAAAAATTTATGTAAGTAGCTATAGCTAGATGAATCGGATTAATGGAAGCTAATTTTTGTATATTCTTATAAGGAACTGAAAATACGTGATACTTTCCTAACAAATATAAAGTAAGCTGAAGAATATCTTATTAAGGATCATTCTAGGGAAACTGAAAATTTTGAAAATGGTTTGAATGAACTTTTCTCTAGAGCGAAAAAATGGTGTGAAATTGGGCAAAATATGGAAAGAACAACAAGATGACTAATGAATCCTGTACACATTTAATTCATACTCCCACACTTGGAATTATGCTTCCTACCTCCTACATTATCGATCCAATTGTGGCTTTCGATAGTTATGACATGGTACAGATTAAAATTATACGAAAAATATAATTGTTTTCACATTTCTTCATCTCATAATCCTTATTTTGTTTAGGCGCCCTTTTATGAAAGTTTAGATATCGATGTTCGTGGGAGAACATCATTTTCTATTCCAATATCTGAAAATGATACTACAGATAAAGAGAAATTAGTTATTTCTATTGAGATCGGCGAGATAATGAAGAATCCTGAGAAGGCGTGTAGGGGTATCGCCAATTATTGATACGACTGAGCGTTCTTGGCTGTATAATAAAGGAACTATTTCCCAAGCTAGGGTGCGAACTGATTGGGAAGTTATATCTACCGAAATCAAATGATTTTGATGTGGATAAATGGAAAACAGAATTAAATTAGAAAAGTGGCGGGTTGATATTATTCAAACCAAGGAAAATCAAGAAGTGAAAGTAAAAGAACACAAAGGTGTAGAGTTGCATTCATTCGAGTCTGTTGGAGCATATTTTCAAGAAATGCCAACATCTGTGTCACCAAGCAATGCCACCGGCACCACCACCAAGAATCGTGATGACTTTAAATACAAGGATAAAAATGATTAGGTTTTTTCATCATGAGAACAGCGATATATTCGCCATTTTTATTGCTAGTTACACTTCTGTAGCGCTTTAATAATCTTGCATGAAATGATATTTTTTCATAGCATTGCTCGAATATAAAAATACTATTAAATATGACCGAACTTGAAGTATAGAAATGAATTACCATTATTATAGACGGTCATGTGAATCAATCACTTGAAATGCACAGTGTCGATTTTGGATATCCCATAATAAATAATAAATAATAATAATAAAGCATAATAATGGAAAATAAAGCACAAATTATAAATAAAAATTATACAAAATTATAATAATAATATTCTTTCTTTAAAATTTCTCTTCTATTTTGTTGGCTAATTTTTGGCCTTTCTCTTTATCCCAGAAAGCCATAGCAGTCAGTGTAAACACTAATTTTTTCAAACATTCTCGCAAACGCATCAATAATATCTTCTTTACTATCAAAAGTATATTGTACACGTGCTTCAAGTTGTTTAAGACAATTTAGGACGCTCCATTCTGTATTATCAGAGTTATAAGAGTTATATAACAAATTCAGTAACGTAATGATCAAAATCCATAATCTAAAGAATAGGAAAAAAGGTCGCTATGAGTGATTTGACCAGGTCCTCCCTAATTCCCAAAACCACTAACATATGAAATAATCATGAAAGCAGAGCTGTAACACTGGAAGAGAAGACCGGAGTAGGCACTAAAATCCACAAGTAGTGAGTTATACTGGTTATCCAGCACCCACTAATCCAAATATCAGCCGATGGGATAGACCATACGGGCATAGAATACTAGTCCCGTTTGGTATACTGAATGAGAGGCCCAGGAGTAGGTACTAAGAGCCTTTGCACAATCTTAGTCATCCTTCTTTCTAGATGAAATTACTTAACTTATAAACTGTTCAGAGAATGTCTTTTTGAAGGAACGCGAAGGAACGCGAGAAGATAGTTTATCGAATCGTGGTTATTCGATCAGACGACCAATTACTGACCTGTATGACTATTCACCTGATTTATTACATAATTCTACAAATTTTCCGATCTCACATGCACTGGTTAAAAAATAAAGCTTGAAATGTGAACAAGCAAAAAATTCGATGTATTATTATACAAAGATGCGGATTTATTCAAAAATTTCGCGGTAAAACATATTATGGCAATTATTGTAGGGCATGTGATATCCTTGAACAAATCATCGTGAAAACTCTGCTATCTCATCATTTCCACTAGGTCTAGCCGGGCACTTTACATGCTGCTGCAAGACCCAGATTTCTTTTACAGTGTGACGGCGAACATGCTTAATATACAGTCAGCACTCAATATAACAAAGTAGGCGTCCGGGCCGATCTTATGATAAAATTCTTTGCTATAACGAATTATTCGGTATAGTGGGAAAATTTGGTATAATGCGGTAAATCGATACAGACGATAAATTCTAACATGTATTAACCGCATTTTTTTTATTACAACTTACAACGCTAAATATCTAATATGGCAAGTGAAGATTCTCAAACCTCTCTTCTCATTTCACCAGATACAATAACTACGAAAAGAAAATATAAGTTCAAGTGGCCAAAGTCATTTGTATGGGGAAAACGTCCGAAGGTTATTATGAAGCTACATATCTATATTGTAACACTTTTTGTTAACTTCAAATTTTATAAGTACATCTTGCTGATAACTGTCTAAATGTTCCGTTAGAAATAAGACAGATTTCTTTAAGCCAACTTGTAAGTAATCAGCAAAATAAAAAATGAAAATTTGATAATGGAACTGGTCTAAACTTGTAAATTTTTGTGATTATTGATGCATATAGTGTGATTTTACGATAATAATAAATTAGCAGTTATATTCGCGTCTTCAATTGTACAAAAGAACTTTATTAAATTTAATTTAAGTTAACAACCGAAATCTAACAGTTTATGAGATTGCAGAAGTTTCGGAATTATGAAATTTGGGTAAATTTCGGAGGTTTCAGAACTTTCGGAAATTTGGCAGATTTCGGTGGACACGGAGATTTGGGCAAGAGTTTCGGAATTTGACCAAAAAGACGAAACGTTTCACCAACCATAAAACAGCTTCGCCCGAAACATTAACCCCGGCAACCCGACAACCCGACAAGTTCTTGGCATAATTTTACCAAGTGTCCCACAACTTATGAAATTTGCACTCAATTTCTTGATTGGCAAGCACAGTTTTGGCACTTCAGGGGTCGATCTCGTGTTATTACTTATTACTGTATTAGCTAAAAACTTTATTTTTTTATTTGCCGACAACCTTGGCAGCCCAGTATCCGCAACTTCAGCATAAAAAAATTTTTTATTATACGGCATAAATTTAATAATATCTTTTGAGTTTTGCTCATCATAACTTAATAAATATATATTACGTAATTGGTGACACGGAGATTTCATATAAACGACGGACTACGTATCTTTCTTACCTACCTAGAACATAAATAGTCCTTAGTTGAAAATTAGTAATTTATAGTCACCACACTTCAGACTAATAATAAATTATACTTTGTTGTTTTTGAATTTATTTTGTTTTTTTAAAAAATACCTAAATTTAAAATAAAATTAATAATTTAAATTTACCAAAAAATAAATTAGTAATTGTTTTAAAAATATGGTTTTGCTTATTACCTTTTAGGAGACCACATAATTTTAAATCATTTTTCTTCTTGTCTTGAATTGTTTATGTTTAACATATTATCTTTATTATTTGAATTACCGAAACAATCAATAAAAACAATAAAAAATATTATTATTGTTATATAATAATAAACCATTTTAACGATACTTACTAGAATTATTAGGAATGGTAAAGCTATAGGGGAGGCTGTGATATTCTTTAAATTAAAGAAATTTATTAATACATGCATGTAACGCACGAAAATTTTATTAGTTTGTGTAATCCGATCTTCGATAGGCATACCTCCTTGTTCTATTTGTTATTTTATATAAGTAATGTTAGTATATTTACGAATGAAACATTTTTTAAGAAATTGAATATAATACCTTTTTTTAATGCATTCTTTGGTTCAAAATATTGATAAATACTGCTCGTATTAGTCGTATAATTTTCTCTCGATTCAAAATAATCGTTATATGTCGATATGTTATCATCAGAAATTATTGGTTCTTGGTCTTCATTGTAAAAACATGATGTGTTTAATTCTTCCATTTCAGCTTTTAGGAAATTAATCTTAGGCCTTTTCGTTGGGTCAGCATCCCAACATTGTTCCATCAATTTTTCATATTTTAAAGGGGTTCCTGATACTATTTTTGGTCTTGAACCATTCATTATTTTCATCATAAGATCATAGTCACGTTCACAATTAATAAAAGACGGTTTTCCAGAAGAAATTTCCCACATAAGTATACCGACACTATAAATGTCAGATGCAAAAGTAGTAGTTTCTTTCCCAATAAGAACTTCAGGTGCTATATAAGGAAGATTTCCATATACGCTATTCGATGGTTTACTTGCAGGTCCACAAAATCCAAGATCACCAATAAAAAATCTTTCATTGAGTTCCGGAATGCAAGTCTCTATTAATTGCATTTTCAGAATGAATTCTATGAAGTGCATATACTATGTCAAAAGCAATGCTTATTCTTCTCTTCCATGTAATTTTAGTATGATTTTTGATACAAAAACTTTCTTAAATCTGTATTCATCTTATCCATTACAAGCATACAAGTTCCATTTAATGGGTCTTTTGTCATTCCAAAACAACGAACTACATCTAATAAAATCCACCAATAAAATCTGCTGTATAAATTTTAGAGTATACACCTTCAGCAAAATATTGAATATTTTGTAAACTATCATATGGGATCCATTCTATTATCTTATTGGGTCTAACTGCTTCCATTTGACATTTTCGTATTAAATCATCAATTTCATTATTGCCAGACGTCCAATTCAAAAAATTTGCTTTTAAATAATTTCGAATACAACGTTCACAATATGTAATCGCTACACATTCTTCTTGACAATTTTCGCAAATTCTTGTCGTTCTTTCTGGTCCTTCAGCAGACATAATTCTATGATAGTCAAAATCTTGTTTTAATAATTTTATAGCATGAGCTTTTTCATCATTTGTAAGAGTTTCATCAGCAAGAATAGTTTGCTTTCTGAACTCATGTCGTTTCAGTAAAGTATTTTGAATATTAAAATCTGTTAATCCATATGCTCTGTTATAAGCGATCCAAAACGATTCTTTTCGAGCATCATTTGCAAATTCCATAATGGGATTTAATTTATTTAATTTTTTGATGATTTTATATTAGTGTTTTTATCAGTATCTTTGAAGTGAAACGTGCACGTGATCTCGCATATTGTTTATGATGTATTTACTGCGTCACTTACTATGTGATGTTTCTATTTAAATTTACAAGAAATATTATTTGTTTTTTTTGTACAATCGGAGGGATTCCGTGTTCGTTTTGTTCATCTATATTTGTTTTAATTTAGGTTCTTTTTAGGCTATTAAAGAACGACTATGACATAATTTAAGCATCCCCGCTTATTATATGAATTGTAACACAAAAAACTCGAAAACGTCTAATAGCGGTTTGGATTTATAAATTGATTCTTCAATAACTAAGACACAAATTATTAACGAGTAACGACCATGAACAAAATGAATTTCATTTTTTATTATCGTTATTTCTATTAAACCTAGTATTTTATGTCGATTTTAGTACTTCGGCACAGAATAAAACTTCTAAAAATATTTTGGTCGGTAGTTTTGTTGGAGGGAGAAGTCACGTTAACCCAATGCTAGATATAGCTGTGTTATTATACGAAAGAGGTTACAAATGTGAGTATTATATAAAAATTTCAATGTTATTGTTATTTTTTAATATCACTAATTTCATCCTTAACACATCATAGATAATATTAGTTGCAACAGAAAGTCACAGTTTATCATTAGAATACCCGACTTTAATGCATGTTCCATTAAGAGCTAAACCTTATGATTTTTCATATATTAAAATTGTTAGAGTCCTTTCATAAAGAATATAATTACAAAAATTTGTTTTTTTACATTCTTAATCAATTTATAACCAGTTTTTTTTTTTTAAACAAAATTTCTGAATTTAATTTATGGTGTATTATTTTAAAAATTATTAGGAAAATAAATAGAACCATTATTTATAGAGTTTTTATTTGTACAATGTGATCTCTCCTTTCTGATTTTCTAGCTGATTTAAATACATCAGGGATCGGTTCATACTTTACTGTTAAGATTAACAAATAAATATATGACTTATTAGTAAAATAAATAGCTATTCTATCGATTTTCAATAGATTGAATTTACTTACGAAATTGTCCAAGATGCAACCCGAAATTTTTTTGACATCTGATCGAATTCCATGTGGATAAAATCAATATTATCCAGGATATTACTGTTAAACTACAAAACACATCGAAAAATGCGAGATATTTAAAACAAATTTGAAAAGAAAACGGTTTCTGAGATTTATAACAAATGTCTTTTGTTGCATAATATAAAAAGATGGCTTGAAAAATGTTCCCAAAATATACGATGTACATCATCCATTTTTTCTCATCTCTTACCTAATATTAAAGAAAGTATGTTTGTTATTAAGAAAATTCATGACAAATTTATAGTTAATAATTTATTTTGATACTTACACCCTTCAACATAAAATACGCATAATATATAATTACGATATTTAATGGGACAAAAAAATTAATAGTACTTATACCACGTAGATTTTTTTCTAATATGCTTATAATCCTGCACTCCATGAATTTCATATAAAATCATACAACTACGCATTTGAAGTATATAAACATACTGCTAAAGATTATGATGTTGATTTATTTTTCTGCGACGCTTTGTTAAATGATGCTTGCTTAGACGTTGCTAATACTCTAAAGAAACCTGTCGTTGGATATACCGTTAATCTTAATGGTAATTAGAAATTTATTTATTTATTTATTTTTTTGATTGCTTTAAAAATAATAATCTAATTCCTTATTTATATAGCACTAGTTTCTTCAATGCATAAATCCGATCCAACGCTCAAATGCCACGTTTCTTCATTTTTTGAGAGATTTAGATGCATTATAATAGAACCTATTCGATTGCTTTACGTGACGTATCCTTTTATAAATAGATTAAATGATGCAAGAAAACAAATTAATGTTGAATCCGTTTTCACGTCCACAGGAAGATTATTAAGAACTTCTTTAGTTTTGATCGATACTGTCTTTGGTTTTGAAGTAATTACGATAAATAAAATTAAAAATCGATTCATTTTTTTTTAAATTAGCTATTAATTCTTTTTTATTTAAAAGGTACCACAAACTTTACCGCCAAATATCCAGGTAATTATTGTCTTTTCTCTTGTATTATTTACAATTTAGCAATCATATTCATTACTAGTATTATTAGGAAATCGGACCGGTAATGTCAAAAGAATATCCATCACTTACACCTGAACTTGATGACTTTTTAATTGGACACAAAAGGGTTTTATATGTATCCTTTGGTACACGTTTCTTTACAACTACTTGAAAATAACAATAAGCTTTTGGAAGCATTTATTGAAGCAATTGACGAAAACGTAATTGATGGTGTAATTTAGACGTTAGTTCTTACGTCAAAAGACGATTTCTCGCCCACATTAAACCTAACTCATGGTACACAAATTCAAACTTCTTCAATTCTAAATAA
The DNA here is from genome assembly GCA_021464525.1 of Rhizophagus sp. LPA8_4_AMF. Lineage (NCBI taxonomy): Eukaryota > Fungi > Glomeromycota > Glomeromycetes > Glomerales > Glomeraceae > Rhizophagus > Rhizophagus sp. LPA8_4_AMF. Next base: position 19,984 of record JADRCO010000731.1, read on the forward strand.
CAAACATCCACACATTCATATTTCGAAATTTGGACCACAATTTGCCATACTTAACCATAATAATACAAAATTATTTTTGAGTCATGGAAGTTGTCATGAATCCCTATATACTGGTACCCCATGTTGGTTTTTCCTTTCGACTATGACCAAGCGGATAATGCTGAAAAATTAAAATTACACGGTGTAGCATTAATATTAAGCAAATTAAATTTGGATGTTAATGATGTTATAAGTAAAATAAATTTATTATTAAAGGACGAGAATGTAAAGAAAATGTAAAAAGATTGAAATTCTTATCCATGATTAATGGTAAAAGAAAATATCGAGCTGCTGATCTAATTGAATATACATTACATGATAGTCATAATAATGGTATCGGTAAAGGATTTTTAAAGGATTGGATTCCTAAAGCAAAATTTTTCGAAGAGGATATTAATATATATGTTGCTTTATTAAATATTATTTTTGGATTTGGACTTATTGGAGTGGGCATTTAAAAATTTATAATTTTTATTATTATGATATTGTGGTACAGTTATACGTATATTTTTTTAGTATATTTTTTAAAATATGTATTAAATTATGCTTTTTTATGTTTGTTTTTCCATCAATTCGAATAAATTTTTTATTTTATAAAAGCTCAATCAATGATTCAAATTTTCTCAAAGTCTACGAATTTTCAAAACTACAAACGTATTGAAGATTTGTTTAAAGTGGGTTTGATATCTGAAGCAATATCGTGTTGTCATTTTATCGATGCCTATTTCACTGACAAAATTGGATCTAGAATTAAAGGGACGACGTTGTAAATTATTATTCCCAATTTTACGTCACACCACCCGCTAAAATTGCACTGGCTCGAAATCATTACTCGTTGAATCATGCAGAATTGATGATCGATTAAGAAATTGCTAGTTAACTTATAGTAAACACGCAAATTATGGGATTGAAAAATTGCGGGAAAGTGCTGCATCAGTTGCTGATTTCATGATGATAAACAACTAATAATAAATTTTGATCTACAATTTTTTTTTTTAACTTTAAATTTATGGTAATTACTTTTAATTTCAAACTTTTTAATTTTAAGTATTACAGATTAAAATCTGTTGATTTTTCGGTTTGTGAGGTTACGGAAGTTTGGGTAAGAGTTTTGGAATTTGACCAAAAAGGCGAAATATTTCGTCAATTACAAAACAGTTTTCGCCCGAAACATTATGTTTAGATCAAGGTCATGGTATATTATTATATGCCAATGACCCGTCAGTATAAAAGTTAGCTTCCAATTGATGTTGGAGTATATTCCTCACTTCTAGTAAGTTACTCTTTAATTGTAAGTTATCAATCCATATTTCTCTTCAGATACATGTATCAATTGCATCATGATCTATGTTGACTGAAATCATATCGCATCTATTCGTCTTGTGAGTATCTTCCAAAAATAAATTGCTTCTACGTTTGCAGTTGAGAGGAATATTAAAGAGCTTAATCCAACCTTCGTGTACAATGGGAAGTCTATCATAAATTCGCAGTAGGTAAAACTTTAATTTGGCATATATAACAGTTTTTATTAGACCTTTATTTCGTGAGCATTGCTATACCTATGTCTCACGTTTAGCAGAAATAAAGTAAAAGCATCTAATGATGAGTGTTTATTAACTTTTCCAGTTCTACAGTATAAGTAACATGGTTACGATGTAATACTTGAATTAGTATAAATAGCTTAACAGCTAACACGTCTGTTCGATGAGACATTTGTAAAGTCTTCCAATGACCGGTTGGTACAATATCCAAAGTAAACGTTTATGTTGATCAGTTAACACATATTGTTCTAATTTGTGATACCATTTCGCTTTCATCACTTTTACCAATAAGTGTACTAATTTCTTGTATTGTTGCCAATGAATGAGATGTCTTGTCGATGAAGTTAATTGATCCAGGAAAAATATTGGTAGGACGCAGTTTTGATTGATACGAAAGAGAAATTTCCAAGTATCTTATTCTCGGAAGATATGTACAGTGGTATGCAGCCTCCCTTATTAACCATTCCTCACGATCGAACTTATCTGTTTGGAAGGAGTTGTTCATTGAGAAAAATAAATAGATGAATGTATTTGCTTGGATAATTCTCAAAATCACAAAGTAAGCATTCCATTAATAATTATTGAGTATGAAAATGATTACAGTATATTAATTGAAAGTGATGAAGAGAGAGATACATATGAAGCAGATTTGATTTATTTACATGGGATCTTGGTCAAATTTTATATTTTAATGAAAGGTTTGTATGTAGTTCTTACCGCATTTTAATCTTGCAATTTAACGCCAAATAGTTGTTAGAAGAATCAATAACAAACCAAAAGGACAATTATGGTTAAAAAATGTTCGCATAAAGTCAAATCATTTGGAAAAATGATTATGGCACTAAAAAAAATAGAAAAGCGATACAAAAAACGCGGCAAGTTTTAATAATAATTCAACATATTGGGAAAATAATTTTAAAAACTTTATAATTGAAATAAAAAACGTTTGAAATCTTTTATATTAAAAATTGGAAATATTTGTTATATTTGATTGTCTTTTTTGTTTATTATATGATTTTTTATCGAAATAAAAAAAATTGTCCGAAGTCACGTGTAACCCTGCAAATCAATCCGAACTGTACGGTAGTACTTTAGTACCGTTTTTGACTAGTAATGTTGGAAACCAGTCCATTGAATCTATTGATCGTAAAATAATTAATTTTTATTGAAATACAAATCCTCGTAATTCGTCAAATGTTTTTAATAGGCATGTTCTAATTGGAACGTTGATTTATTAACATGTTCATATGGAATTGGTCATTGTCAGGACCTCCATTACCCACAATCATGTATTCTATAACCAATCATTTTTAAAATTTATGGTGCAATAATCTTATGATCAATTTTTAACAAATTTGGTTAAATCCTGTTTTTCAAAGAAAAATTCTTTGCAGGACTTGAATAACCGGTTTTAAGTGATCATTTCCAGTGAGCTACAAGTATCAAACATTTGACTAAGCATTTAAGAGAAATAAGCCAACATTTAAAGTTTACAATATGTGCCATCGGCCCAATAAAATCTTTCAGCATAATGCTGTCTGAAATTTTTAATTATCCATGTTTGATGTGGGCTGTGCAATACTTTTTTTACATATTAAAATATACGAAATAATCTGTCGTATCCAGTAGCTCTATTTCAAAAAAAAAAAAATTCTCAAAAAAAAATATTATTATTGTACATCTAATTCTTAACCAAATAAACCAAATAATTCAAATGTAGAAAAAATCGGACCAATCCAATATACGGAATTTAAAAAAGACATTAAAAAATCTTTAAATTTTACTAGTCCTTCCTGTCTTGAATTCCTTTATAGGGGAGGAGGTTTATGGACCTGACGACGAACAAGCAGTTGTTTAAATAATGAATTATTATAACTTCGTAGAGTAAATAATCTTGACGGCCACGAGTAATAGAAGCTGATTTTGGGGGTTTTTTATCATAAAATCAAATTTAGATCTGGTTAAATTTTTTTTTTATTTGTTATTGATTTTTTCGGTTTTCTTATTATATTATTAATTTTCATTTTTATTATTTTTCATTTTCGTCTATTCAATATTTTTATTATTTTTATTTTTTTTAATAAAATTTGTATCATCATTTAATCCTACAATTTTACATGGACATTATAAGTTTCAAATTTTTACACACGCGCGTCATTATTTCTGTAATTGACTCTAAGTAAACAATTTGTACAAAGCTTTCAATATTAACGATTTCGAAATGTCAGGTCGTGTTTTTTTTTTACTAATTTATCTACAACCTCTTTTAAATTATCGAATTATTTGTCCTTTTCGTTTTTGTACTTGTTTACGGAATTTGTAACCTTTTTTTCCTTTAACATAAAATATACAAATATATAAAATTTGGATCGATTACAACTTCAGCATAAATCAACTGAAACAATAATAGTTATCATATGTTTTAATTTTTGAATAAGTTTTTAACATTTATTTTTGTACCATTATGATAAAAATAATAAATTATATGAAGTCGTAATAATGTTAAAAAAATGTTTTATGAAGAATTAATAATTTAATAGAAAAATGATATTCAGTTAAAAAGATCATAGAAACTTGTGATTATAATTTATTTTCCGTCCGCTTTTAAATATAAGTATATATATGATAAAATAAATTTATTGTAGTAATTATACTATATAATAATAATAGTCTTTTGAAATTAAAAACTTATAAATAAACTTCTTTCGCGTATAAGAAATGTAGATCAACATAAATCTACTAGGCCACTTCACGTAGTATTATCATAGGCGGTACTGAGTATATAATAATCAACAATTCATTTATTTATATTTGACCCTTGATAAAAAGAAAAAATAAATAAATAAATAAAATTCCTCCATCATTAATATTAAAGGTCACATAAAAAATATTCATCAAATAATCAAGTTTTACACTCCGAAATTCCGATGAAATATATAAACTGAGATAGCGTGATCGATAATGCATGCATGGAAACTGAAGAGATCTAAGTTAGGAAACAACATGTAAATTTAAAAAAGATTTTCACATGTTATCGGCAATACTTTGAATGAGGTGTAATACAGAAAATTAGCCGATGAAAACATATAACGAATTTATGGTACCGTAGTTTGCACCGTTATCTTTTATAGTCCAAAGGTAAAATCAACTATCTTGGGAATATACAGTATAAATGCGATAAATATGATAAACAGAAAAATTGGTGATTATTTATGGGCTACACAGCCCCTTTTGCTTTGAAGATTTTCCTTTTTGTTAAAACTGATTTCTATCATCGAAATATACAGTAAATAATTTATTGAAACTGGGGAACAATAATAAGATTTTTTGTTAAACATTAAGAAAATCCAGACAATGTTAATAAATAATTACGTAAACAAATTTAGGCGTTTCTAGTTATGATTGATATAAAAAAGAATAATTACACATAAAGAACATTCATAATAACTTTCTTTTCTGGAAAGATAAATCCTAAATTGAGGATCATTTGACCAATCATTATGCTTTTGAATCTTACCCATGAATAAATATATACAAATAATTATAATTGTCACATATTGTACATACGCGTAATATTAACTGTATTAAAATAAATAATTCATTGAATACCGAGAAAAGTATTTTTTTCCTAAGAAAAGACTAATTTATGTCATTTCTGTATCGAAACGTATTAAAAAAAAAAATATAATTAGGATATTCATTTGGTTTTAGGTGAACTTTAGAACAAAGAAAAATTATTTGTAAGAGTTTCACTTAACAATGACATTAAATGTAGTGCCGTAGTAGTTATATGAAAAAATTAGATATAAAGAGTGAGAATAAAGCGTCTGGCAACTTAGATCTTACCTTAAAATTTCAAAAATATAAAATTCTCCTACTAGAAATTATGAATTTCAAAACCAAAAAATTAAACAGAATCAATAAAGCTGTATGCTAAATAGATCATATTTAATGCAGATTTTTTTTTATTTTATTGGTTTTTTTTTAGAGTGAAGATATAATTCTTGAATATATGAAGGAATGGATTGATAATGGAAGGCCTAATAGGTAACCTTTTTAATATTGAGTACAAAAATACCTCACACTCCTAAGCAAATTTGCCATCAGTAAGTTTATTACTTTTTTTTTTAAAAAAAAAAAAGAAACAAAAAGAAGTCACAATTCTAATTTTATTTCTATAAATTTAGTTGGACCAATAAGCTAGATCCTAGGTGTAAGTACTAAGTAAATTATATCGTTTGAAAGTAAAAAAATCTAAATCCTTTTTTTTTTTAGTCAGTTTGAGTAGAAAAACACCATTCAGCGATAACGAGAAGGAATACATTTTCAAATGGGTAAAGCAACATCTCAAGACCAGTAAAAAGAAAGTACCATGGAAAGTCTTACAAACCAAAATCTTGGAAGAATTGGAAAATTTCGCGCGCGAAATGATATTAAAAATTTGTGGAATCTCCATAGAAAAAAATTAGACAAACAGGCGAAAAGTTTCTCCATTTAAGGACGAAAAAGCTGGCGTTGTTTTCATTATGATTATAGCCAATTATATTTGTTCGTACATAGTATATAGAAGTAGACTCGAGGATCATATTTTTTTTCCATCCTCGCTCGTAATTGATTTATGTCATATCTTTTCTGATATTTGTTTCCTGTATTACACCCGAAGTATTCCCACGAGTAATTTCACAGATGTTTTCATCTATATACATGCAGTAACTGGAATATTAGGCGCGATTTATTTTGTTTGTTTTATAATTTTTTATATCTCAGCAGATGATTTTTGTTGTGAACCAATCAAAATTATTAGTAGTAGGTACTTCATTACAATAACTTTTATCCATATACATGCAGTAACTTGAATCTAAGCGTAATTCCTGCTTATATTCATAGATAATCCAGTTATAATAAAAATCATATTAATTTCTGATAAAAACCTCATTACAATAACTTTCCTCTGGATACCAATAATCCAAATGTTAAAGATGGCGCTCTTTTCTGGAAATGGCTCTTATTGGACGAAGTTAATATTAGCATTAAATCTGATTTATCTCTCTAGAGTTCTGTATTATGCTATTGAAAAATAAATTCAGTGAGTCGGATGAAGATGAAGAATTCGGCTTATTAAATATGATCTTTCATATTTGTAATGGAGTTTTATCACGAAAAGAGTAACAATATTAACATTCTAGAGTGGAAAAGTCATATATATTCTGAATATAATAGCTTAAATTGTAGGATATAGGCATATAGCTACAAAGAGCCTTCTAAATAAAAATAACTATTTTTCGTTTTACAAAAATTTGGGCTACATAATGTTTATCTCATCTGTAATACAATAGGTAGAGCTTATATTTTTTACTGCGTCCGAAGAAACAAGAAATTTAATAGTGAGACAATTTGTAAAAACATTATAAAATATAGTAGCATTATCTGATATCGCCAGTTATGGTTACGTTTAGCGGTCATAGGTTATGCTCTAAGTATTATCTGTCCAAAAATAAAATGCTATTTGATAGGCAATTTATATACGCTTAAAACAGATAAATTCGCAATACGATGATGGGATTGACTTTGTGAAGAAAAACGACCTATCTAGTATTTATGTCCAAATTTATTACTCTGTTATGTATAATCGTTATACATAATTCCAATTTTTGTTGATAATTTCTATTGATGACTCGTATCATAGTAAATTAAATTTTCTAATTTTAATATATCATAAATCATTTTATAACTAGGTAAACGGGAACCGTTGAAAGTCCGTCGCATAATTAAATCATGGCGCAGTGGCTTGTTTAAAAATAAATAATGCGTTA
>JADRCO010000732.1:0-27340 GCA_021464525.1 Rhizophagus sp. LPA8_4_AMF
GACTTAATAATGAAAAATAAAAAGGAACATTACAATAAAAAAAAGAAAATGTAGGGACAAAAAGTAACAAAAGGAATAAAGGAGTGATTTAAAAAGAACAAAAAGAATAAAGGAGAAGCAAAAAGGAATGAAAAGAGTGAAGGGGGGCAGAAAAGAATGAAAAGAGTGAAGGAAGAGTAAAAAGGAATGAAAGTATAAAGGAGTACAAAAAAGGAAGTAAAGAACGAAGGGAATAAAAGACGAAAAGAAAAATAAAGGACAAAGGGGGATGAAAAGGAAGGGAAAAGATGAAGAGAAAACAAAAAAAAAATTAAAAAATTAAGAGAGATAAAAAGGAAGGGGAAGCGATAAGGAGATGAAAAGAAAGCAAATAAATGAAGGGAGAACGAAAAGAAAGAAAATAAATGAAGGGGATACGAAATGGAGGTAAGGGGAGATGAAATGGAAGTAAAGAAATAAAGGGGGACAAAGAAACGAAGAGAGAACGAAACAAATAGGAGACGAAAAGAAAGTATAAGAAATGAAGGGGAACGAAAAGAAAGAAAATAAACAAAGGGGAGACGAGGGGGAGATGAAATAAAGTGAAGAAACGAAGGGGACGAAAAGAAAGTAAAGAAACAAGAAACAAAGGGACAAAATGAAAGTAAAAAAATGAAGAGAGAACAAAACAAATGGGAGATGAAAAGAAAGTAAAAGAAATGAAGGGGGACGAAAAAAAGAAAATAAATGAAGGGAAGACGAAATGGAGGTAAAAAAATGAAGGGAGGACGAAATGAAAATAAAGAAATGATGGGGATGAAATGGAAGTAAAGAAACGAAGGGGGATGAAATAGAAGTAAAGAAACGAAAGGGACGAAAAGAAAGAAAAGTAACAAAAGGGACGAAAGAAAGAAAAAAAAGAAAAGAAAAGAAGGGAAAGAACTCTCTACTGTTTGGTTTACAACTATTTTTTTTATTATATATATCATGTGACATTTATATATTTAAATATAAATATAAGTAATTTAATTATTTTTTTATATAATTATTATAATGCAATTAACTTGACTTCTAGTAATCCAATTTTAATAAACTTTTTTTTAATTTATAACTTTCATTTAGTTCTACAAATTTAACTTATAAACAAAAAAATTTTGTTCAAATTAAATCACTAGAAGCCAAGATAATTGTATAATACTAATTAGTATTACTATATTATAATTATTATAATGTAATTATCTTAACTTCCAGTAATCCAATTTTAATAAACTTTTTTTTAATTTATAACTTTCATTTAGCTTTACAAATCTAGCTCTACAAAACAAAAAAACGTTGAACAAAGATAATTCCCACATACAAAATCATCAATAATAACAAATATCATATAATATGTATGGCCTATACTCTTTTTTAGATTCTAACTCTTATTAGATAAATGTTTGGCCCTAGATCTTCCTACACTCTAATAGGACGTTATTTGTAAAGCTCTACATAAGCCAGCTTGAGCTGGCTCAGCTTGGCTCAAAAAAATTATACTGATCCAAGCTGAACTGAGCCACAAATTTCTATGGCTTAGCTCGATATGAGCTGAGCTATAATAATTCTTAGCTTAAAATAAATGAGCTGAGCCAAGCTTTAATAATTTTGGCTTGAGCCAAGCTGGGTTCAAGCTACTTAATTTATTTTTGTCCCTATAAAAAAACCGAAGGAACGTTAGTAATGTTTCAAAAATAAAACTAATTCCCTTTTCTTTCCCAATACTTACATTTTCGAGTTCCAGGCTGAAATGTGAGTCCAGGAGCCATCCCTAAAGAAAAAGAACAAAAAAGAACATTAGTAACGTTCTAAAAATAAAAAAAACTATACATCCCTTTCCCAATACTTACATTTCTGAGTTCCAGGCTGAAATGTGAGTCTACAAGTCATCCCTAAAGAAAAAGAATAAAAAGAAACGTTAGTAACATTTCAAAAATAAAAAAAATACGCACTCCTCCTCCTAATACTTACATTTCCAAGTTCCAGGTTGAAATGTGAATCCAGAAGTTGTCTCTAAAGAAAAAGAACAAAAAGAAACGTTAATAATGTTCCAAAAATAAAAAAATCCACGCACCCTTTCCCAATACTTACATTTCTAAGTTTCAGGCTGAAATGTGAGTCCACGCATCATCCCTAAAGAAAAAGAATAAAAAGGAACGATAGTAACATTTCAAAAATAAAAAAATCACGCACCTCTTTCCTAATACTTACATTTTCGAGTTTCAGGCCAAAATGTGAATCCATGAATCATCACTAAAGAAAAAGAATAAAAAGGAACGTTAGTAATGTTCCAAAATAAAAAACAATTCACTCCCCCTCCCAATATTTACATTTCCAAATTTCAGGCTGAAATGTGAATCCAGAAGTCATCCTAAAGGGAAAAAAAACATTTTTTATAAAAAAATTTAAAATAATTTGGTTTGAAAAACTAATAGATAAAAAAAATAAATAATTCAGTTTTATGAAACTGATCAATAAGAAAAAAAATATCAGTTTAAAAAAACTGATAAAATAAATAAAAAAAATCGGTTTAAAAAAACTAAATAAATAAAATAAATTAAATTAAAAAATTATTTTTTAAATTAAAAAAAAAGATTATTGATCGGTAAATCAGATCAGCAAGTCATATGACCGATACCACCTATTGTAACAGTGCAACTGATCGGAATCTTTATAACGAATAAAGAATATTTTTTTTAGCAAGCCAGCTTGAGCTGGCTTAAGCTAAATATATTCTGGCTTGAGCTTTTTGAGCTAAGCCCATTACTGGCTTAAGCCATTTAAGCTGAGCCCAATAACTGGCTCAAGTTTTTTTAAGCCAGCTCGCAAGCTATTAAGCCAATTTAAACATAACTCAGCTTGGCTCAGCTTGAAAAGCTTGAGCTAGCTCGCAAGCTAGCTCAGCTCATGCAAAGCTTTAGTTATTTGCTAATACTTTTAAATTGGATATGTATTTGGATTTGCAGCTCATTTTTAGATGGTTCTTTATATCACAACAAAAGAAGGACAGAGATAAATAGATAACTTATTTTTTCATTTTATATAGATTTTATTTTTTCTTTCTTTTTTGATTTTTGTTTCTTTTATTTTTCTTTTATTTCAATCTTTACTATAGAATTTTCTTGGATAGATTTGTTATTTTCGTCTATTATTTTGATTTGAAAGGTATGAAGCTCTTGGTTTTTTCAACATTCGTTTTTGATTGGGATCCTATCTACAATAATCAACTCAATACTTATAGATGGATTTATCAAGCCTACCGTATATGACAGTAAAAGAATTAACAATATTATCATGCAATAGGCTGTAAGATTCTTTTGTCAACTGAGTCATTTACGTATTATTAAGGGAAATTTCTACTTCAGCAATCATACGTAAGAGATAATAGAGTTATGTGAATTAGCAGTTTATCTTTTATATTTTGGAGGGTCAGTGAAAGGTTATAAAATTGCAGTACAGCAGGTTTTTGGTCGTCAAATTCCTTTGACTATGGGGCAGTTCTGCTAAGATAGATTGTAGATCCACAATCCTATTCATACAGGAATAAGATTCCACTGACAGTGCACATATGGGGTTCACTAGAATGACAGATAGTGTTGTATTTAATTATATTAGATAGTTTGATTTCATTTTTATACAATTTATTATCACATTAACGCTAATAAAGTATAACATGTGCTGTGAAAAAAAAATGAATTCTTAGATAATGAAAACTTTTTATATTTTCTTGCCAATACTTCAGATTATACCAATAGACAGACACATTTTGAGTACTTAACTGAACTTCTAGGTTCTTTAGTGACCTGTCCACCACATCATAAATCTGGAATATCAATTGAAATAATAAGACAATATTTTGACTATTCTACCTAGTTGTTTTTCCAAATCCCTTCTTTCTTTTTCTTTACCGCTGAATTTGGATTTCTCCTATTTTTTGATGGCAAACAACCTAAACAAAGATAATATTAAAATGGGAAGGTGATACTTCTAAATCAGATAGATCTTACAACTTTTTCCTAAATGCGTCTAATCATATGCCTCCTTTAGAACTATTTTCAGAATATGATGCAACAAATAATTCTTATTTGCTAAATCCTTTGATAAGCATAGGGAACACCATATTTTATACTACATTGAATATTGATTTGGTGTCTCATTTTTGGTTTCTTTTACATGGTTAAAGGAATTAAAGAAAAGGATAAATTTTTTAATATAAATGTGATGTTTGGCAGGATTTTTATTTTTTTTTGTTTTTCTATTTAAATATTATTTTTTCTTTTTTCTTTTATTTTTTCTTTTCTTTTTGTTGTTTCTTTTTTATTTTCAATTTTATCATAGAATTTTCTTGGGTAAGTTTGTTAAATTTATTACTTGGGTTGACTAGAAAGGTATGGAGTTCTTGGAGAAATAATTTGATTTTAGTTGAAATCCTATCTGCAATAACCAATTTGATTTATGTAAGCAAATTCATCAAACTTACCATATACGTTAGCAAAAGAATTGATAACATTATCATATGATTAATTGGAAGATTTTTTTACCTTAAGTATTCACAATATGTAATTATGGGAAATTTCTACTCTAGTAATCGTATGTAGGTGATAATAGAATCATGTAAATTAGTGGTATACATTTTTGATTTTAGGGATTCAGTAAGGGTATACAAAAAATTGCAATGTAGCAGATTCTTGGACATCATGTTCTATAGACTATAGGGCAGTCTGCTAAGATAAGATATTCTATTATGCACTTGTACCTATATAGAAATAAATTTCACCAACAGTGCACATATAGATTCACGAGAATGACAGATGGTATTATATTTAATAATATTAGATAGCTTTAAACTACACATTAACTCTAATAAAGTATAACATGTGCTGCGAAAAAGAAAAAAAAAATACTACTTAGCATTTTAATTTTAATTCATATAAAATTAAGATTAAGATTATATTTGCTAGTTAAATTTATTAATGCTACTGGTCAGACTTTTTAATATAAGCTAAAATTTGATGTAATAATACTATAATGAAATTTTCATTTTTTAAGTAGTAAAGTGATATAAAATGCATGTTAATGCATTTTTTGCATATGCATTTATAAGTAAAAATCCAATTAAAATCTTTAATATTACAAATTTAATACAAATTTATGCATATTTATATTAATTTAAACTTGTCTAGTGCTTTTTATTTCCAATTTTACTCAATAAGTAAGATTGAAATTTCATATAAATTTCAATCATAATTAGCTTGAGATTAAGTTTAATCTTAATTACATTTTTTGTGAAATCAGATTAATCTTTAATCTCGATTATAATCTCAATTATATATTTTGTGAGAAGTGTAAATTATTAAATTATTAATAAAATGATATGTAAATTGGTAAAAATTTATATAATTTTTGTAAATATTGTAAATTGTATAAATAATTTTAATGGGTGGTGGTTTAATCTATATATAAATAATTGTTTATATTTCTTATAATAATTTGCTAAATATTTATACAAAAGCTGGTGGATTTATTTAGTTTTGAGTAGTTTTTGCTTCTAAATATTAAGGGTAATTTGGCATTTACTAGTAATTGATTATAAACTCAATTTGTATTATAATACTTGGCTTGTAACTCTGAGATTTCTTTTTTAAGGTGCTATTGTTCACATTTGTAAACTCCAAAATTGGAAAATTGTCATTGTTTCGAAATTCAAAAATCTTTGTATCGGTTATATGATAACTCTTTTTAACCAATCAGAATCAATATTTTGAGGGAGCTAGAGCTTATCCCCAAACTTCAATATAAAAAAGCCACAAATCGACCTCTTTTTTTTCTCGTGGTTTTTCCCGTTTTCAAGAGCCCGTTTAATTCTTAATAATAACTCAACCTTCACAGCAAAGTATGGCCGCTTCAACGTCTACAACAATTTCAAATACCAATAATACTACAACAACAAACACACCAGCTACACAAGCTGGCAGTAATGGCTTACCTACTGGGCAAAAAATGCCTGCCTCGGAGGTGGGTTGGTGTTTCGTTCACGAATACTATACTTTTCTGAACAAAGACCCGAGTCGCCTTCACTGCTTTTACGGGCAAAAATCAACCCTCATCCACGGTGCGGAAGGTGAGACCGTGACTCCTTCTCAAGGAGAGAAAGTGAGTATTGTTTAAATTTATACTTTCGTACAAACTTTACTAGATCTTCATGAATGAGATCGGTTTATTTTTTATTTTTTATTTTTTCTTTTTATTTATGGTTTATTATTTTTGTTCAGAATGGCTTTATTGTATTAATGCATATTTTTAATTTCTTGAAAATTTTAATAGGAAATTAAAGAAAAATTTCAAGGCTTAAACTTGGAAAACTGTCGGGTTCTGATCACTAACGTCGATAGCCAAGCATCTATTAACGGTGGAATATTAATTCAAGTATTGGGCGAAATAAGCAATCGTAACGAAGTTGCGAGAAGATTTGCTCAAACTTTCTTTCTCGACGTACAACCAAACGTGACAAATGGCTATTATGTGTTGAATGATATCATCCGATTCCTGTCAGATGACGATATTGAAATGTACAATGGGGAAGAGGAAGCTGGAGCATCTACCTCGCCCACTGGAACATTAGTTGAAGAGCCAATAAACGCTCGAGTCGAATCAGCAATTCCATCTAGTTCAGCTCAAAATACGGAATCCGCTCAGGTTGCTTCAAGAACCATGGACACACATATAGCGGTCCCATCTTCAAAAGAAAACGAAGCTCCTTTACAGACAGTTTCTGCTAATGGTGAAGTTGTCGATCCTTTTGTTGATGATGATAGGGCCCATACCCGATTACCGATTGACCCGGCATCTGCCATGCTTCATACAAATATGCAATGTTCAGTTCAAAACGGGCCTCCATTACCTATTATGCCGAATTATAATGAAAGAGCAGTTGACGTGAGCAAGCAAGAGCCTGCTACAACTTCAGTAGGTAGCGCGTCTCAGGAAGGAGGTTATTCTCCTTCCATGCAATCAATTCAAACTTTTTCAAACAGACCTCAATCATCGCCCGTTGTCACAACTAATATACAACAATCGCCTGCTAATGTTACTATGAAAGAACAAATTACTATTTCGGAGAATATCGAAAAGCAATCGCTGTTAAAGGCATCGCAATCATTACAGGGAAATAATAGGCAAGCTTTGAAGTCGACAGAATTTAATGTTGTAGCTTCTTCTGTCATATCAACATCACCTTCAATTGAAGAAGATAAGAATGGACAACCTAATTCAAAGCAAGTTTCTGAACAACCGCCGCAAGTTGAGATATCACAAGAGGCTCTATCGACACAACGTAATATCGCATCTCTTACGTCATCGCCAGTTATGCAGAAACAGTCTGTAAATATTCCCAAGCAGATACCTGCTCAAGCAGCTAATATAACACCACAACCACATATAAATAACCAACCTTTGACATTGGCAACAAATTCTAATTTTCAAGTTTCGACGAGTACACATTCAGTTCCTAACACTAATATTCAATCGCAAACATTTAATGCATCACGAGCGCAGACAAATGATCAACCTCCAACGGATAACGATATACACTTATCATCGAGCGGACAAAAATTATCATTTGAGGATAATGGACAAACAGCAAATATTTTGATAGGATCTCACTCAAATGGTCAAGGAACAAAATCAACATCTCGATCAGAATCACCTTCTAGTGTAAGCGTTTATTCTCATTTCCTCCATCGTCTATTGTAAATAATAAAGGATACCCGATTAATATACTAAACAGATAAATATTACAACACAGGCTGACAAAAAGAAAAATATGCAAATTGTTCCGAAGGACGACATTACCACTGGCACAAATGGTCCTGAAATACGCGACGGAAAATTATCCTATAACAATACACCACAAGCACAATTACCTACAAAAAAAACTTGGGCAAGTTTGGCTGCTAATGAACAAGAAAAATGGAGTAGTAATGCATTGTCTGAAACAAAAGGAGTAGTTGCTTCTGTTCCAAAGCCAATCTCACAGGCTCAATCCCAACAGATACGAGACAACCGTGATCGGCGTTCGGAAGGGCAAAAAAACAATAATCGTCGTAATAGTGGTGAGACTTTTTATAGCATAACAGCATACTTTATTTCTTGTCCGAGTTTATTTCTAATTATTTTTTATGAATAGACACAAGCCTCTCAATATACGTAAAAGGAGTCACTCCCTCAATGACTTATGAATTACTCAAGGCGTCCTTCTCGACCTTTGGCCATGTTAAACATCTTGATGTTGTACATACCAAGGTAAGACTTATATTAATACTATTTTTATTACTACAATAAATGAATTAAAAATGTTAAATAATAATTTTTTTTTTGATAGTCTTGTGCGTTCGTCGAATATAACAACGCCGAATCGTATCGACGCGCGCTTGTAGCGCACACAGTTGATGTCGGCAATGAAACCGTATACACAGAAGAACGCCGAATGCGCCGTAACAATGGTAAAGCTCCCCGCGGTCGCTAATAATCTGCTCTTCTCAGTATAATACATTACACCGAAAAGTAGGAGAAATTTTTTTTTTCTTTTTAAAAAACGGTATGCAGGGTGAATCCTTTGTGTAGAAAGATTTATATATCCGCAATCGTTAAAGACATTAAACAAAAGATTTGGGATAAATTACTTTTATGCACATACTTATCTTTGTTATATTTTTATAAATCTGTAAATTTTCGTGTAAGTTCACAAAAAAAAATCAGATTAGTGGATTTATTTTGTAAATGTGACGCTAGTTGTAGATAACGGTTAAATATTTTGCATAATCATAAATTCCCACATATTTGATTTTTACCTAAAAAAATTCCCCTATTATAAACATTTGTTAGATATTTTATATTTTTACCCAAAAGTATTATAGTAATAAATTTGAATCAGTCTACATTTTAATTATCGGATCTATCATATCACTAAATTTTCTAATCAGAAGATTCCTAACATAGATTAAAAAAATAAATTACAGTTTCTACTATAGTAATCGTAAATATATTACTATTTAAAGTTTATCTATATTAATCTTGCTTCTTTTAATATTTTAAGAATGTCTATTGTAAATTAGTTTTTTTAATGATTTGTTAATTACTTTTTATTATATAATTGAATCATTGTTAACTGTATATTAAATAATTAATAAAATAGAGTATTACTACATCAATTTATTTTATATTAATTGTAATTACACAAAGAAACATTTTTAAGATAATATATTTCAAATTTTATTAGTAAATAAATTATTTGTAATAATTACTCTATCATAATTAATCCTAATCTTCAAATTTAATTTTTGTAGGTTTTAAACTAAAATCAACTTCTTTGAAAAAAGAGCCATATGCTTTATGTTCCTTCTTCTTAACACCGCCACCAAACTTTAATAAAGATTCCGGTATTTTTTGATTAGACTGACGAAGAACATTAATAAGTTCTCCAGAATGTGCTTTATCATGTGAAGTAAAAAGAGTATGAGAAATACCCTGTAAAATATTTTATATTTTCTTTAGTTGTGCAAAATAACATTAAAATCATTAAAATTAAATAATCATATTCCTTTACCTTGTTACCAGCACGCCCAGTTCTACCAATACGATGAACATAATCTTCTACAGTTAATGGGAAAGTATAATTAATCACATACTCTACATTAGGAATATCTATACCTCTAGCAGCAACATCGGTAGCTATCAAAAGAGGATAAAATCCATCCTTGAAAGCCTTTAACGCTTCCATACGCTGGAATTGACTTTTATCTCCATGAATTGATTGAACTTCATAACCATGATTTGCTAACAAGTTTTCAACACGTGGAGCTTCTTTCTTGAAAAGAACAAATACCAAAATTCTATTTTTTTTGGTATGATATTGTTTAAGAAGATTCAATAAACAACGATCTTTGTCCATAGGGTTATCAATTACTTCAACTATCTGAGTAACATTATTATTTGCAGACAAGTCAGGAGAACCAATTACAACTTTCATTGGATTGTTCAAGAAATCATTAGCCAATTTACGCACTGATTCAGGCCATGTTGCAGAAAACATGGCAGTTTGACGATTTTTATTGGTTTTGGCAACAATCTGTCGAATATCATTTTCAAACCCTTTGTCAAGCATACGATCCGCTAGATACAAATAGAAAGCAAAAAGGTCAAAAAACCAGCATATAAATAAGTAATTTGTTAAAAATTTACCTTCGTCCAATACAAGATAAGACACATTACTAATATCACAAATGCCTTCATTAGTAAGATCAAGTAAGCGACCAGGGGTAGCCACCACAATATGAACACTTTTACGTAGCACTTTATATTGATCCTCCTTAGATATTCCTCCATAAATACAAACACTTTTAATACCACACACTGGATCAAATTCTTTACATTGTTCTTGTATTTGTATTGCTAGTTCTCGTGTTGGTGCAACCACAAGAATCAATGGTTTATTGATCGGTGGAATATAAGACAAGCTTTTGACATGCTTCAAAGCCGGCACGGTATACGCCAGTGTCTTTCCAGAACTAGTCATACAAAACATCTGATCAATTATTAAATTTTAATTTATTTTTTTTTTCTTTATATATACTGACCCAGTTTCGGCAATACCAATTACATCCCTGCCGCTTAAACAAATTGGCCAACAACTTGCTTGGATAGGAGTTGGTCTTTCGAATTTGGTCAAAATACCTTTAATACCTTCGTCTATGTTTAATTGTGTAAATGACATGATTGGCTTAAATACTAAGTCGCCAGTGATTTGGATTTCATTTTTTTTATAGAATTCATCCACAACAGATCGTTGTACCGAGTCCGTCGAAGAATTTCCATTTGAAGTGTTTTTCATTTTCGGTTCGAAGACGGAATCATCATCATATGTAGCAGCCTTTTCCTTTTTAGAAAATTTTATAGTACGGCGTATTTTATGTTTCTTATTCTTTTTCTTCTCTTTTCCATTCAATTCCATTTCTTTTCCTTTATCCTTCTTAGAAGAGTCGTCCATATCATTGGTTACCGCATCATTCTTCTTTTTTTTCTTACTATAACCATTTTTTTCTGTATCTTGTTTTATTATATTAAGTGAACTATTAGAAGAGCTAGTAGAGAAAAGTTCCTCCTTTTCATTCCTTTTTCTCTTTTTTTCTGTTTTTTTCATGTTACTTTTATCACTACTTTTGTCTAGCTTAGCATTGACTTGAGCTTTGAGTTCTGCCTTGTTATTTGCGGCGGCAACCAATTTTTCAAGTTTTGCGCGTCTCTCAGCTTTTTTTATAAACCCGCTTTGGCTTTTATCCGAACTCATTTCAGAAATGGAATATTTTTACAGACTGATCAAAAATCCGAAAAATCAAATCTCGGAATTGAATATGGGATTCACATGATTTCAAATAGCATCTCATCTCTATGTACCCAATAAGCCGTACATTTGGTTCATAATCAATATTTTTATGGTATATGCTGAAGGACAAAAGAAAACAGCAAACTCCGGAAAAGAAACAATTTTTTAAACCTATCTTTCTAAAACGGTCTTTTTTATCATTAATCGCTTAATACTTTTCCTAAATAATCCCATATCTATTTTCACGTTCTGATCTGAAATGCATAAACTTAAACGTTTAAGGAGACGTGAAGTTCCTGTTGATGTTCATAGTGAAGACGAAGAAGAGTTTGATGCAACTCGTGGAGTACTTGAATTTAGCGATATCTCTGATTCAGAAGCGAGTGAAGACTCTGATGTAGAAAGTGAAGCGACCCACAGTGAAGGTGAGGGTGAAGAAGAAATACAGGAAGAAACTAGTGTTGTCAAAGAGGAGGCAACTAATACGAGAGAAGAGTTAAGTCTTACAAAAGAAAAAGAGACAAACTCTACTCATAAAGACACTAGCTCTTTAGTCGAGGATACAAGTACAGCTTCAAGTGAAGACATTTCAAAAGGAGTTGAACAGCCAAAATCTACCGAGCACAAATTAAAGGCTGAAGATCAACCAGAAATCAAACAGGGAGAAAATAATTCCACTATTGATATTAAAGATTCTGACGAAGATGGTATTAGTTCAACAGATGGACAAAGTCATTCGGGAAACGAGATTGAGGTACGAGATGAAAAGCGGGATGATTCTAAGAATTCTGCCAACGTTCCCGAAATGTCAGGTTGGCAAAAAAAAGTATTAGCAAGACAAGAATATCGTAAAAAGTTAGCAGAAGATCCCGCATTCGTGCCTCATCTTGGTGAATTCTGGGGACATGATGATAGGTTCATTAAGGATGAGCTTAGAGATGACTTTGATTCACATTATCGTAAATCATCATTCGCTTCTAGGTATTTAAATATGTTATTTGTCAATCTAAAAGAAAATGTTAGAGGTTGAGTATCAAATTTTTGTTTTCTTTAATTGTTTATTTGTAGAGGTAAAAATGTATGGGGAAATTCTCCAAGAGATCGATGGGATCATGACGGATTTGAAGAATTGATGAAGATCGAAGACGAAGAAAGACATAGAAAGGAATTTCAACATAGAATTCAACATCGCCGTGAATTTGTTCCTCCGGTATTTGATAAATATCTTATACTAACAGATTATATTGTTTTTTTTTCCTTCACAATAGTCACAATAGTTTACCTTATTACATTCTTTATCATTATTCAATTTTTACTGAAAAGGCTCCTCGACGTCGATCGCATTTTCATAATAATATTACAACTCCAAAGTTTAATCATTCGCGTCCTTCAAATTCAATTATAAAGAGAAGGAATTCATTTGAAGAACAATCTAGATCAAGAGGGATGTTCTTATCAAAGTATGATACTAATCATAGGAGAGAAAATGGCAGTTCTAGTAATTTTAAACATCATAAATCAAGTGTACGTGGAAGTAGATCAGAAAATTCATATAACGGAAACGATGGAAACGTTAGTTCAACATCCCGATTCAATGATAATAAATCTTACACAGGAAAAGATAATTCGCTTCCGCCAAAAGGCGGGAATGGATTTCGCGGAAGAGGGTATAGTAGCAGACACTATATGCGTTCAGGTTTAAACCGAGATCATTCATTTAATTCTAACCAAGCTGACGTTAGTGAGGTGGATGGAAAGCATAATTTAAGTCAGGACAAAAATTCTAAAGAACAACGTTCGAATAATGATAATGTGGACAATAAAGACTCTCATGTTATACATAATAATGGACAACAAGAAAGTCGTGAAAATAAAATCGAAGAGAATATAAATATAGTTGCAGAGCACAAAATTGAAAAAGAGGAACCAGCACAAGAATCAACAGATGTTACATCCCATGTAAATATTACATCAAGTTCATTTACAAAGGAAGGAACGGATTCGGGATCTCCAATAAAAGAAAAAGAGTGTGTCTATGAAAAATTGGAAGAATCTGGAGCGGAAATTATTTTAGATTCTCAAAGTAAAAAAGAAATCGAAGACAACGTAACTCCTATTTCACAATCAATAAACAATGTTACATCAAGTTTTAATGAGTTATCTATTAATAATAATCAATCTGATACCTTGCCTTCAACATTGATGGACAAAGATAAAGTTCAAACTAACCAGGCATCTAAAAGGTATTCAACTAGAAGAGCAGCTTCTTTCTCGATAACTCAACCAACCCAAACAAATGACTCACCAGTGAGCGGGATATCAAATAATCCTCGAACTAGCGAAATTCCACCTTCAGGTTTGTGTTTTTAATAAATTATTATGTTATAATAAAAATAATGTTTTCTTTCGTCATTAAGACGAAGCGATTCTAATTCTTAAAGATTAGTTTAGCTAGAATAAAAATATTTGAAAAAAAAAGTTCATTATTAATAGAGTATGTGTGTATGTATACGCATATGTATATATAAAAAATGTTTGTAATAGCTGTCTTTGCACCGCCTTTCCAACCGAGAGCACTTGCTCTTTCTGATGAAATTTCCATTTCCAACGAGGACTCGTCAAACACGTCAAATACGTCAAATAATTTCTTTCCACAAAAATCAGAAACACCAATTGCATATTATATGGATAATTTACCTCAGGGATTAAGAAATAATCTATCTGAAAATAATTTACCGCCGCTAACATCTATCCCTCCTGCTCCTTATGTTGCTGAAAGTAATCCAAGTAATCCTTATGGTACTGAGAGCAATGGAATGGTTTATTATTACGATCCTAATATGTATTATTATTATTATCCGACTCATACAACCACAGAATTAAAAGATACGAATGATAATAATTCCGTTAAATCTTCTTCATTTGTGTCTCAATCTTCAAGTGCTGTACAGGAAAATGATGGTGTTTATTATTATTATCCAGTTTATTATCAATAATTTCAATTTTATTTAGCGTTAGTAATACTTTAAATAAATCTTTCAATAGTTAGATGTATTTTTACTGTTTCTGCTTTATCGAATGAATTTGTATTTCTTTTCATTAGAAATATTCTAGAATTATTATTCATTCTTCATTTTAAATATTGACTATAAAATTTATTCTTGAAACTCTTGTATAATACTAAAGCTTGATAACGATTATATAAATGGGCCGTTCGCAAAAACAAGGAGGAAAATTGTCAGGAAAGAAATGATTAGTATACTAAGCATACAAAAGTAAGTCTAATTTCCTCAGTTTTCTACTGAAAAACTTAAATGTTTGTTGTATTTCAAGATCGAATAAATATTTGAAATTTTATGATTGAATCAATTGAATTATTTATTAATATTAAACAAATTTTTAATCATCCACAGCAAACTTGATAGAGTGAGATTCAAAATCAATCTTTCCTCCACGATAAGATCCTCTTTTCTTTTTAGTTTTTTGCGCACGAAAATCTTTACCTCGGGTAGCAAATAAATCATTATGAGCCTTATAACCATAAGAGTCAATAGCACCGTCCTAAATGTCATTAAGAAATAAAACTTTTAACACTAATTTAAGGACATGAAATACAAATATTAACAAACAATACTTTAGCCAGAAAGCTATTGTCTTTTAATCGTTCATCAAGAAATTCCACTTCTTCCGGATTTATTCTGCGATTATATATATTTCCATTACCATTACTTTTGTTTTCCGTCTGCTTAACGGTATTGAAAAATTGATTAATATAAAAACTAATAAACTAATATTGAAATATATTACTTACTTTATTCGATTTACCATTTTTTCTCTGATTTTTATACACTGATAATGGTTTAAAATGTACACTAGTTGTAACATATTTAGTACTATTATTTTAAAAAGAAGTTTAGTTTAAAAATATTTTTTGATTCCTTTTTTTTTTAATTACCTCACATTCGAATTTAGTTTTTTAGAAGGCCGTGTATAATCTTTACCAGCCAAAGTGTCATTATTTGAATCAAGTTTATGTTTTAATTTATTTCCATTAGTTAAAGGAACATTTATTTTATGTGGTGAATTACTTGATTCCGACTTGCCTATTTCAGTACTGGCTATTTTACCATTACTATGAAATAATTTATCTCTGTTTTCTCCACTATGTTCTTTAATATTATTAATATTGTTTTGTGTATTTCCTGGTTTACTTTCATCTTCAGACTCACTATTACTTTCCTCTGATTCATTGTCATTACTGTTGTTGCTACTGTTTGTTTTATTGTTATCTCGAGTATCAGTTACATTAGAACCTTTTTCTTGTTCCTTATCACTTTCTTCGCTACTAGACGAAACTAATTCGTTATCGGAACGAACTTTCATTTTACTATTTTCTTCATCATCTTCACTTAAACTATTACTTGATGAACTTTCGCTGGATGACTCGTTGGAAAGATCTGAATCTTCGTTTACATTTGACGCCTCAACACTTTGTTCTTCATTTTCACTTTGTTCAGAAGATGAATCTGAACTACTTGAATCTGAACTGTCCGATTCTTTACCAAAACCTAAAGCATTATCATTATTTTCCTCTTCAATTGAGGAAGAATCGGAAGAATCGGAAGAATCGTTATCATCTTCGCTTGAAAAACTTAAACTATCTTCCATTTCATTATCATTTTTTAATTCCTCATCAGAAGATTCATCCACTTTATCAGACTCATTTTTGGAATTAATTCCTTTTATCAAAACTTCATCCTCTGAACTTTGATCATCATCTTCAGACGAGGATGATGATTCATCGATATTCTCGTTCTCTTCATTATTACTATAGAAAGATAATTATTTACATTGAAATTACAAGCCATATAAATTAAGTTGATATACTTACGAGCTATTCTCAGAAATCGATGAAGAATCATCAGATTCTACTTTTTCAATGTTTTTACTAATAATAAACCAATAAATTTTAGTAAAGGAATTTTAATAGCAATATTGACAAATGTGAATTACCCAGCTACAAGAGAATTGTAAGACTTGTAAACCTCGATTAAGCCAAATTTTTGGTTTACAACTTTTATTGACTATAAAATAAATAAATAAATAAATAAATTATAGCTTTTAAATTAAACAAAAATTTTTCTATTATACCTTATTTATTTCTTTTTTAAAAATATTAGCTGTTTGCGATAGACCTGCATCTTTTAAAAATTGAAGAACTAAAGAGTAAAGCTCTGCTGGGATACTGGCATCAGAATTTGATGACATTTAGACGCGTTTTTTTTTTATTTTCTAGGAGTAAAAATAAACCGAAAATTTTTTTTTTTATCCATCAAAAAAGAACACCTGATAACTTGATTGCAGATCAAAATTAAATACAAAAGGGTACTGCAACAAATTATTTAAGTGTATAGCGTTAATTAAGTATGGTAACTTCAACTGCAATAAAGAATAGCAAAACACCTAAACGAAATACTACTCATCGTATAGCTCTCGGAGAAATTACACCTAATAACTTGGGTCAATTAAAAAAATTAAACACAGTCCTTTTTCCTGTTCATTATAGCGAAAAATTTTATAAAGATGTATTGGAAGTTGGCGAATTCGCTAAATTCGGTAATTAATAATGACAAAGTAATCGAAATGTTCATAAATTAAATTCTTATCAATTTGTAGCTTATTTCAATGATTGTTGTATTGGAGCCGTTTGTTGCCGTAAAGAACAAATAAAGGAATCAAATCAAGGTACAACATCCGATCAAGCAAAGCTATATATTATGACATTGGGTGTTTTGGCTCCTTATCGTAACCTTGGAATAGGTACAAAATTGTTAACGCATATTTTACAACATGCTACATTAACTACACAACACCCAAAATTCGTCGAAATTTATCTTCATGTGCAAACATCAAATGAAGAAGCTTTGGCCTTTTATAAAAAATATGATTTTGAAATTGTTGCCACGGTGGAAGGATACTATAAGAAAATATCACCTCCTGACGCGTATGTTTTGAGCAGGAAATTGTAATTTTAGTTACAAATTCAGTTTTTTTAATATTAATTGTGAATAATTAAACTATATTACAAAGAATTCATGATTCTCCCAGCTTTAAAAAAAATAATATATAATAAATTTAAACTCTAAAGTATTGAAATATTAATAATATTTATTGTTTGTCGCCTTTCTTGAGAATTTTGTTTATGTTTAATTTAGCAAATTTTTTCTTCTTTCCAATCTCACTAGGAAATTCAATCATATCATCGCCACTTGATTCTTTGTCATAATCAACATTGCGCATGTCTCTCATAAATTGATCATAAACTCCTTTAAGCACAGTCATTTTCAATATAGCATCATCCCTCGATAAAGGAGGACTTGGCGAAGGAGATGGTGGATGACTGGTGACATCTTGCTGCGAATTATTTGATTCATTAGGAGGACTTTGTAAAAATTCTGAAGCTCCATCATTATTGTCAATATCTCGTAATCTTTTAAGTATTGAATCATGCATTCTCCATAAAAGATTTCTTTCAACTTGCTGAGGAATCTTAGAACTAATTTTAACATTTTGATTCCTATTATCATCTTGAGTTACATTAAATCCGCTTAATGGCCATTGTCCAACATAAAATACATTTAAATTGGTTAATTTTCCCAATGTAATTGGTAATGTTTCTATTGAATTTCCTCTTAATCTTAATTCACGCAAATTAATGCAATCTCCGATTGATAACGGCAAATCCACTAGTATATTCTCAGAGACATCCATAATTTCAAGTTCTTTAAGACGTCCAATCGTTTTTGGAATATGAGTTAATTTATTATTAACAACATATAACTCACGCAACGTCTCCAATTGATCAATTTGTTCGGTTATATCATTAATGCGATTGTTTGAAATATTAAAACTTATTACATGATCCATTCCTTGAAGATTTGGCATAGTATCAAAATGATTATAAGACAAATTAACATAAGATAGTTGATTATAAACAAGTCCCATTTCAAATGGAATTTGACTGAGACTACAATGTTGCAAATGAATTTTTCTTACAAGGACAAGTTTTTGGAATGAGTCAGGTATTGCTAATAATGATGGATTATTATTAAGTTTAATTTCCGTTAGTTTTGTTAATTTTCCTAAATCTTCAGGTAAAACAATAAATTCATTATGTGATAAATCTAATTCTGTTAATGAGGTTAATTTTCCAATGTCGGCCGGTAAATTAATCAATCGATTGTCAGATAAATTTAATGTCAATAATCTCGAGAGTTGTCCAAATTTAGCTGGAATTGATTCAAGTAAATTGTTATGAGCATTTAAATGTGTTAACCTATTACATTTTACCAATTCATTAGGAAGTGATGTAAGTTTGTTATTGGAAATGTCCAATTTAGCTAAATTCTCCAATTCTTTTATATTTTCTGGTAACGAACTTAACAAATTTGCTCTTAATTCCAAAACTTGTAACTGATGCAATGAACAAATTGCATCCGGTAAACTTTCAATATTATTATTATTTAATCTTAATACACATAAAGATTTTAATCGTCCGATTGAATCTGGAAGGCTTGTTAATTGATTATTGTCCAAATATAAAAGCCTTAATTTAGTCAATTTTGAAATGTCCGGTGTTATACTTCCTAATAAATTGTTATTTGCTCTTAATTCTCTAAGAGTCTTTAATTTTGTTATGCTAGTTATATCTGATAATACATTATTGTCCAAATTAAGTCTTCTTAAATTTCTCATCCTTCTAAATTTTAATCTTGGATGAAATTCTGATATACAATTGTTACTTAAATCTAATATTTCTAATTTCGTCAATTTCAAAAGTTCTTCAGGTAAATCTCGAAGTGAATTTCTATCAAGATACAATTCTTTTAAATTATGAAGTCCTTCAAAGAAATGATTAGGAATGTATGATAACCGATTATTACTGAATCTAGCTGGACTTTTGCTATCTTTTGTTGTTGCTGGCGCATTATTTAAAATAATATCCCATGCTGATTCCATGGGCCAATCTATATTAAATTGTGAATCCGAAAATGTCGTACTAAATGCTGATGGATCTTCTGAATTAAAAGATTTAGCAAATGATGACATACGAGACAACGGAAATGATACTTCATTCTCAGATCCTGTATATAGACTGGATTCTGGCGCTTGTGATTGAGTGGCTGAAACATCTCCTTCAACTCCATCATCTAATGTCATGTCATCTAAATCCTTGTCACTATCACTATCTTCTGATTCTTCCTCAGGATATAAGTTGTTATTATTCACCTGAAGAAGATCATTTGTCGATCCAGATTCATAAAAGTTTGCAATAAGCGGAGAAGAAATAATTGGAACTGTGTTTAAAGTTTCTTCTTCTTTTTTGATATTTTTATCAGTATCTTCAAAATCAGAATTAGAGTTGGAAGGTCGAAGATTTTTATAAAATTTTTTCTTAAACAAACGTAAAGGTGATTTATCAACCTTTGTTTTATCGCCAATAACTACTTCTTCTCTTGGCGTTGTATTCTTATTTTCCGTTTCGGATTTTTTAATATTATTATCAGTATTATATGGCTTATGTGAATTCGAACTTAAAGGAGAAGAATTCTTCATATTAGTTGAATTATTATTATTATTTACAAAAAAAGATTCTTTCATATTATTAGAATTTACTCTGATATGACGTGAAGAAACGCCATTCGTCATTTGATTATTCAAAATACTTGCTCGAGAACTGTCTTTTTTAACTGTAAATTTATCAAAGATACGAATTGTTCCGGAAACGCCTTTAATCGTGTCATCATCAGCACGTTCTGAAGAATTTGATGACTTAGCAATCGAATGCCTTAAAGGAGAAACTACATCAATATCCATATTAATAAAGTCTAAATTTTTAAGATTATCATCTTTACTACGCGAATCCAAAGTTTCAGATGCAGTTGATTGTGTTGATCGTTGTGTTGAAAGTGAAGATTCATCTGGACATAAAGTGTTAGATGAAGCCGTGAGATCTTGTCCTTCTACAATTAGTTCCTTTTGTTTTAATTTATTATCAGTTTTCTTAATTTTATTATGATTGGTATCAATGCTATTCTCCATAGAATTTGTTTGCGATATTTGTTCAGTAAATTTGTTATCGCTTTCAGATGACGTGCGTTGTTCTGATGTAAATGAAAATTGTCGTCCTGTAAGTCTTTCAATAAGTGAGCCAAAACTATATTTTCGACGCGATGATTTTGGAGTTGGAACAGTCGAAAAGTTATTAGAGTCATGCTGGGTCGCTTCATCAACTACTGTTGAACTGCTATTTTCTTTTCTTTCCGTTTTTCTCTTATAACTAAATCTACGAAATAGACTTGCTATACTAATTGATTTTTTTACTTTTGGAGCACTTTCATCATTATTATCGATTGATACTTGATTTACGTATGGTGATGATGGTGACGATGATCTCATTGTTGATATTGAGGCGGTAGAATTTTGATTATTAGATGTTAAATTTGTAGTATTATTTGTTGAATCAGCGCCAGCGCCAGTATTTGTGATAGGCGTTGTTATTGGATGCGAATTTGTTGAAGAGTTTGATCTTCCCCAACTTAACCACCAGGAGAGCTTTGTAAACATAGAATCTGAACGAGCAAAGTTTTTACGAGGTTCATTATTCGAAGATTGGTTATCTGAAGCGGTAACAAACACAGAGCCTAAATTTGTTGTCGAAACTTTATTTACTCGTTTTGCACCTGGAAAAGTATTCGAAGGTTCAGAAATTGATTCTTCAAGTTCTAAAGTTTGAGATGTAGAAGGACCAATTGTTGCAGAACCCAAAAAGGTTATCCTCGGAAAATCTTTTGGAGGTGTCGTTGGACGAAAATCGTCTTTTGGAGGGACAGGAGGTGGTAATTCGCTGATTTGCACGTTATATTCAATATCAGCCATAGATTTAAAAGAAAGTATTTGCCTTGTCAAAAAGCTTTAAGATATCACGAATATTAGAACCGAGCTAAGTTAGTACAATTTTAAATAATTAAACTGTAGGATAAGAAAATTTTAGTTTGTATGTATTGCGAAATTATTTAAATAACAAGCATGATATGACTTCTTCCTTTAAGCAAGAAATGGGGATAACGTCTTGGGCATCCAAAAGTTACACGGCAATAATGCCGACAATATTATGGTCCGAAAAAAAAAGAATTGAAAAACAAGGACTATATACAGATTATTATAAGAAAAGAAAGAAAAGAAATTAAAAAAATTAAAAAAAATGTCTTTATTTTTTTCTCCTTGTCCTTGTAAATTGGATGTACAAAACATTTGACCGGCGTAAATTTATCACAATTTTTCCATATAGAGAAAAGATTTGCACAATCGAACTAAATTACATGTTTAAATTTGGAAATAAAAAATAAAAAGATTATTGGTAGAATTATCACAAATGTTAGGAATCGACAACTTTGATACAAGGTCGAAGGTGACCTGTTGTCCCGGGCAGTGGAGGTGGCAATACTTTTTTTTGCCTTGGTTTAGGAATTCCGAGATTTTCTTCAATCCCATCGTAATTTATCTCAATCCTTTTGCCTCTCGTTTTCGGGACCACATACAACGGTGGTTCGCGGCCATTTCCTTTATAATATTTTAGTCTTTCTTCTAATGTATATTTCCTTTTAGTCAATTTCGGCCTAAGTTTAGTTTGTTCTGCTTCGTTAAGAATTTTATTATAAGTTTTATACCACCAAGTTTCAGGTGGCTTGTATATCGGGTAACTAACTAGAGCAGGACTCCAAGTTTTTGCTGCTCTCTTTTCAGCCTCTTGTGCTTCTTTAGCTGCTTGTTTCCTTCGATATATCTGATTTTTAGCAAGTTTTACGAGAGCAGCTTCTTCTTCTGCAACTTCGTCTAATATTTCTAAATCTATATCTGATTCTTCAATTTTCTTGCGTTTAAATTGACGTTTAAGATCAGCCAATATTCTTGTTTTTTTGGGTGGTTTCTTCTCATTTTCACTACTCGATGATGAAATATCAAAATCATCATCTGTACTATTATTTAAAGATTTCCTTTTTCTCCTTTTTGTTTTTTCTCCCTTTATAGTACTCTCTTTTTCTTCGGCTTCTCTAGTAAACTTTTTTTTCGATTTGTTTACTACTATTTTACATTTTTTCTGATATTCCTTATAAGTTCTTTCTACTATTTTCTCATGATGTTTTATTTGTTGTTCCCACTTTGGAAAATTCCACTCATTCATCATTCTATTCCTAAATTTTTTTTTGGCTTCTCTTGCCTCGATCATGTGTCTTTGAGAGTAATCAGGAAATGAGACGGTATATCTTTGAATAAATGTTTCCGACGGGTGAGGGATAGGCCCTGGTTTGTGTGCTAAAATTGAATCAACATTTGGACTTGGATCAGGTGGGTTAGCAGGCCGGCATATATTAAAATAGCGAGTAGGTCTTTTGTGTGAAAGAAGCAAACCTTGCGCTTTTTTGAATGGTAAAAATATTTCTAATTCTTTCATTTGTCTAAAGATCGTTTCGTGTGGGGATTTCAATTCTTGGATAAATTCTTTAACTATTTCATTTTCCTGAGAAATATCATTGTCATTAGGCATTTCGTAGACATGATACTCTATTAATTCAGATTCCTTTTGTATTGTTGCTACTTTTGTTGGAACTCGAGATAATCCAATAGGAAGCTTCAGCGTTAGCCCTTGAAGATCCGTTTTAGAGACAGTTGGAGGAATTTTAAATAACCATAACTCCTTTTCTTCCTTATGAACATTTTCAAAATCAAACATTGAAAAATCATTTGATTCCAGTTTTTTCCAGCCAGAAGGAGGTTCATAAGAAGGGAAAGAGCCACTGTTAATTTCTTCTTGACTAGTAGCAACTAAATTGCTTATATTAAAAGAAAATTGACTCTTTTGTTCATTCTGAATCTTTTCATTTTCATTTGGTACATATTGGGATTTCTTTTTAGTTTGATCGCTCCTGGAAGTTTTACGTTTAGATTTAATCTTCGAGTCAGTTGCACTCGAGAAACGTTTAGTCATCTTAAGAACGACATTCTCTAGTTTTTCATCTACTAAAATATTAAGTACTAATCATGCTACACAATATTCAGCCAATGGATTTTTTTGCCAGGTTGGTGGCGCAGCAATTTTCAAAAATTGTAAAAATAAGTTTATTATATAACAAAAAAAGTATCAAAATTCTCTAGTAAGCGTATTTTTAGCTGCTCTGCAAGTTTACTTAAAGTCCGGAAGGAGGTTTTGAATGCAGTTTTTTGACTTTATATATGAAAAACTAAAAAATTCGTCTTTGGCGATCATTCCTAAAAATGGTTAGATTAATTTTAACGAAAAAAAGTGTTTTATTTGAATAACTCAGAAATGACATTTAAACCCGCCTTTGATGCTCTAAGTAAACTTGCAGAACAGGCAAAAATACACATATGGCATTACTTTTCTAAAGCTTATATATATTGAGAAATTTCTTAGGACCCTGGAATACGGATGGATTGTAATACATCAATAATAGGTAATACTAAGTATTACTATTATTTCCTCGGAGAGAATCAAGGCTCCATCAAGCAAAGCCCGGAGAAAAATTCACCGAGCACCATTTAATATCTCTATCAATTTTTATATTACAATTCTTGCATTTGTAAATTTCTGACTCTCCAATTCTCTGAATATTTCCACACCAACTACATGTCTTTGATGTGTAAGCTTCATTTTGAATTATCACATGGATTCTGCTTTTGAAATCAAACATTGTCAAAACTTGTAATGAGACCAACAAAGCATCTTTCTAACTGTTTTCCTTGTTATCTTTCGTGTTTTTCTGTTCACCATATTTGAAACCTCAAAGGGGGGAATAATAACTACATCAAATTCATCAGTTAAGAACTTGATTGTTTTTCGGTGAATTTCATTCTGCAATTGTTTGATCTTTTTTTGCATATGAGAGATAGCATTGTCAACACGTAATGCTTTCTTTTTCTTTCGTTTTGAAGTTGAAGATGCTAGTTTGTCTTTTTTTGATATGAGATCATCCATATGTTTACATAAACAGAAGATACGTCCTATATCATACTCTCCTATTTACCCACACCTTTTGTTAGGGAATACCATGTGAACATGTGAATGGAATACGAACTCCTGGGTCAATTGAAGCAACATGGACCTGCTTGTATTTCACAGACCTGTTTCTACCCAATGAAATATCCATTCATTTATCTTTTGTATATATGTAAATTTACAATCACAATCTATCTTCTGCAATGGCCATTTATTACATTTTCTTTTTGTTTCAAAATGAAATGGGCGCAAATCACGTTTTCCATCTTTTAATTCATTTGGTTTGTATCGTTTTGATGATAAATTTGAAGAATTATGAAGATGTTTAACATAAAAATGGTTCCATTCCTTTTTAGAAAAATTTTGTGCACGAATGGTCATTGTTTGTTGTAAATCCTTTTTAGATTTAAAAGATAATGATGATTTTTTAGTAGCTTCTAAATTTTTTTGTATAACATTTTTCTAGCCACCAAGGCTTCATCAATACTTTCATCAATCACATTTGCAGGTATAGTACCTCATTATGTAAACTTCTAAGGCATAATCCTAACTATACAACTGTTCGAAGAAATTTACATTCTCCCCATATACATGATCTCTGTAATTTCTTGTCTTTTTCATCAGGATCTTTTCCTTCTTTTACATCTATATATAGTTTAAGTTTTTCATTAAGTATTTGAGGTTTTATATGATTTTTGTCCCATCTAACAACAGCATTATAAGCATATCTCATAAACCCAAGCCATCTCTTCAGGATTTTTTTCTGTAAGTGATTCGGATATGTCTTGATTGATAATGTTTGATTCACTGTTGTTTCAGTTTTCCTTTTTTTTGCTACGTGTGTTTATTGTTTTTGTTATCTTTCATTTTTATTCTCGTCAGTGCATAGCTGCTCTTCTTCCTTGCATTTGACAGATGAAAACGGTGTTGATTGCAAGGATATCTTGGGAAAGTTCGTGCTCATCAGATGTCGCATCGTTGAAGAGAACCATGAGTTTTGTAGTATGGAGGAGTATATACTGGATGAGGTCAAAGACAAAGCAGCAGAATTGGTCACGATGGATAACCACAATTTCTGAGGCCAAATCTGCGACTTGTCCGTTTCAATAAGGTCTTAAGTCCCAGTCATTTGAAGTTGACCCCTGATCTGATATCACTGATGAGTTCGTAGATCAGGTATTGGAAGCTGAGGAGTTGTTTTTGCTGTTCAAGATCCTCTTTTTGTTTGGCACTAGAGACCCGTGCATAGAGAAACCTTTTTTGGTGATGGTGGTGGTGGCGGTGGTCTCAACATTTTGTGAAGTCAACTCTGGAAAAATAGAGATATGTTGTAAAGACGAGTACCAAAAGGAGATGTTTTGGCAGTAATCTTTCCTTGTTTTAATCAACGATGCAAGGTATCTGATGAGATACTAAGTTTCTTAGTTGCTTGATGTGCAGATAAATACATAAAGGAGAGGAAAGATGTAGTCTATGAATTTTGATTTGAATTATTAGTCCAGAGCTTGCGAAGGACTATCTATGTTCTAGCTTTGGTGGTACAAAGTGTCCCATTATCCGCCCGCTTGTTCTTTGAGTCAACGTTTAATTGGTTCTTAAATTACGCAAAATATTATCAACCGGTTAATCGACCATATGATTTGCTACCTATTTTAATCTGTATACTTTTAACCTGTATATTTTCAAACATTTATTTTATACTTTTGAACATTTATTTTAAATTTTATCAGTTATATTAGTTTTTCGTTCTACTTTTTAAACTTTATTTCTTTATTTCTTTGTAAATAAACTGAACTTGTTATTAAATAGAATTTTATTGTTTTTTAAAAATATAAAAATAAAATGTATTTGTATAATTTTATAACAATTCGAAATAAAGCACAGTGTGAAATAAAAGTTTTTTTTTTTGTTTTTTTTCGTGTTATTGTTGTATCAGTGAACGCAACCTTTCTTCTTCGTCTTTCCTTTCTTTAAGTCTTTTACCATTTTTTATCTGTTGGAGCCTATCAAAGTTGAACTGTTTAAGACATAAATCGGTTAGAGTCTGAACTCTTGACATAGCTACGAATATTAACCCTGCCGTAAACTTCTTTGCACCAATATCGATATTAGCTTTTTTCAACGTCAGCCCTTGATTTTTATGCACGGTTATTGCCTATGCTAGACATATTGGTATTTGAATTCTGAAACACATCATCCCGTTTTTGTCTTTCCAGCTGCGTTTGATAGGTGTTATCAGAACAACTTCTTTGCCCTCTCAACTCGTTATAGTTGGTCCGTTGTATTTCTCGAAGTTTATGAACACTGCTATAGGAAGTGCTGGTGAACCTTGTTCTTTGAACAATATATCTTCTATAATGCCCATCGATCCGTTAACCAGTCCTGCTTCCATCCATATATTTGACGTTAGCATCACATGACAGCCTTTTGCCAGCAATAATTGGGCTTCGAGTCCCTTTGCTACGTTCGAGTTGGCACATTTAGCCTCCCTTCCACCGCTATATACTGCGCTGAATTTTGCTATTGGCTGATTCAATTTTCTGAGCATTTTAACGTTGACTTTATCCACCTCAGCCCATTTTGTATGTATAAACACAGCATCCTGAAATCTGTCGCATTCATCTCTTCTTATGTTCTCTTTGAATCTACTTATAAGAATATTCCAATTATTTAATGTGCTTTCTCCATCTCGTAATCTTAAAAGGATATCTCTAAATCCCTGCTGCTCATTTCCCGATTGCCATTGAATAACGTCCAGTTCATACACTTCTTTGAATTGTTTGTATACTGCTAATCCGTTGCTTAACGATCCATCCTGTGATGCGTTACTTGCATACATAGGTAGGTCTAGTACTGGAGGAAGTTGA